>JARKIA010000356.1:0-146867 GCA_029289565.1 Mycena galericulata
AAGGCCGGGGCGGGGCCGGTGTGCGCGGCTTCCTCGGGGGTCTCAACGAAGACGACGAGGAGGACGAAGATATGGAAGATGAGCGGGAAAAGAATAAGAGTGCGGGCTCGGCGGTGCAGCGGGATACGCTGGCGGACGAGCTGGCCCGCGAGATCGGGGCCGGAATGCTGGGACACCGCGATCGGCGGGGCCCAAGGGCTTCGAGCTCGACATGGACGGCGCGACGCTTTTGGGCCGGAGACACCGTCACAACAAGGCCGGCGGTGCGGGTGTAGGTATGCGTAGCCCACTGGCTGGGAACGCTATGGGGATGGACAGCCTGCACATTGCCGATGAGGATCTGCCGCCTGGGAGCCCAATGCAGGTTGTATAAGCCCCTGCAGACCCGACGGACCGTCTTCCTTGTTATTTTCGGCCATTGCACGGTGCTTCGCGTTTTTGTTTTTGTATTGTACATACCGTTTTCCCGACAAGATTTCACCGTGTACAGAAAACGCATACTTATAGTTTATAGGCGAATACACGTATTATAGACCTGTAATCTTGCCTGTAATGCCCCAAACAAGATTTCCCGAGCTTTGAGCGCAGGGCGGACCCGTCGGTAAAACCATCTCTGGTCTATGTTTGCACTTGGGCTATAACGAGCGACGATCTCCGCCGGACTCTGTGTATCCCAAATTTCCTTATCGACGCGTGGGATGGAGAGAATATAAACGGACGGCCCGTGTAGACTTAGTCGGATCCATTACGCGCAAGGCCTCGACCCTTGAAAGAAAAAAAAGTCAACGACAAAGGAGCTGTGAGAAAGCAATGCCTTCAAAAAAGCCTCCTTGCATCATGTACCCTGTAGATCAGTGCCTATCAAGATGCCACTACGTATACGCAGGCTTCTAGGGATTTTCATTTCGCGTAGGTAGAGACTTGAGAGCGGGTTCCTCTTTTAATACATGTTACGGCACACGCAGGGATCTTTGGAGGGGGTAGTGCCAGCAGGTACCCCATCCTTGGCAAACGCCAACAGGAAGATTATCCGCTGTTGAACCGCGCGCGGAAGACGCAGCAAAATACCGCGTGTAGTGGAAATAACCGCGTTCTCCGGTTATATTGAAGATTCAGAAGAAGACGGAGAAAGGAGCAGCAGAAGAGCAGAATGCAGTGGCTGTACATGTCGAACAGTCGAACCAGTTCGGCTGGTCAGCTAGCGGCGCAGCGCCGCGGAACTCCTGGTGAAATGAATGTGCGCCGTCCATCTAGGAGACTTGTCTCAAGGCAGGATGAATCCAACAGACGCGCAGGGTGGTTCAGCTCTGGACGAACCGCCAAAGCTGCAGCTCATCACGGGTTCGTTCGCTCGGCCGCAGAAACCCCCTTTGGCAGATGTCCGTACGGATTTCCATCAGAGCAGTCTGTCTGATTGTGAGCACGGTGCGAGCCAGCCACGCCATCACGAGTGCAGCGCGGACGGCGCTTGGGATCATCCCATGTGAGCCGGGCGCTTAGTGAGGATATGTCAATGACGTGGGCGAATCAGATCCATGGGCGGAACTTTTTCTTGCAACTTTCGAGAAATGAAGCTGGAACTCGGAGACAGCATGACTCACGTGTATTCAACGGCGGATCCATGCACGCGCGGAATGCAGGAATCAGGCGGTGATAAGCTCGCGCAGGTTACAGTTGCAAGCTGAATATCTGTGGCCAATTGCCAGCGAAGATCGCACACTTCGTCATCAGTCCACCAAGTGATCTCGACGGCACAAAGTCGGCACGACAATTCCAATTCCCCCGGCTACGCTGTCGCTAGGTAGATTATCTGGGGAAGGAAGAAACGAACGAATTTGAACTGCAAATCCTCGCGGCCGAAAGCGGACAGGATGGAGGTGGTTGTTTGGATCGTGAGCTAAAGGTAAACATTGCGTTGTGCGCTGCCCAGGCGAACGGTTAGTCCCCCGCTACGCCTCCGACGGGTAACCGCGGGCGGTACCGTGGGAGGTAATGCCCTTTAATGATCTCTTAGACGCATGCAAGTATCACCCCTGTAACATAACGCGCTCCTCGGGGTGGGTTGCCTGAATGGAGGTAACCAAAGGTTGCCGTACTGCAGCACAAACCGGGAATGAATTCTGGCGGTTCGCTGGGCAGCGGAGGCCCGGAGATAATCGAGCCATGAATCCCATGCTGCAGACTGACTGATGCATACGCGAGCATACGGGTGGATGCAGTCCCCAAACAGGTTTTCTGTGAGCACAAGGCTCTTTACAAGCCTGTGACATCTGCCGATCCTGATAGTCCACCCGCGTAGGACTTTTCGCCACCGGCCGCTTTTCAAAGAATCTGCGGGCGCGAAATGCGCCAAGGCGTGCACGCTGAAGCCGGGGAAGTCGAAGCAAATTTCAAGGTTACCTATGTCGTTGAATGCCGGAGGAACAAAGGAAGCGTATTTTATGGGTGGCTGTGTTCCGGGGACCTTCTGTCTCATGTTGGCGAACCGCTGACGGAATCACAGAGATTGGCAGTTGATCGGGGATCGTGTTCGGAGCACCGTTTAAAAGAAGCCAGCTAGCGGTCGACGGGCGGTATACAGTAAGACATTCGTCCACGGAATTATTTTCTGAAAGGTTTACAAGCAAAGGTGGGACAGAATCGGCTTGCATTTTTTCCGACTGCGCATAGCTGTTATCTTGACTGCAGGGGAAAACAGACTAGATAAGATCACGGTGAGAAATACCTTCCCCAGATATGCCTCATCGGAAAGATCACAACCTTCCAGGTAGGTTCTGATTTTTTGAGCGGCGGGCACAGTGCATGATGATTGCAAGGGTATCTCCAGCAGCGAGTAATGTTCATGGGTATTGATTGTATGTGGCGTCAGTACGAGATGATGATGGTGGGTGGTGGTTGTTAAATGCTCCGGATCGCAAACGCGATACATATACATATCAGAGAGTCCTGATAGAACGTGAGTCGGCTGAACGCGCCCACAGTGGGACGGACGAGGGGATGGACCAACATTTGAGAACAGCTCCTGCACGACTATGTCGGAATCTTCCCAGTGGCACGCCATGTCCGCTCTGGGTGTACAAAACGGCAGTTACTACTAACCGTCCGCCAACGAGAAAAAAACTAACCGGCCGCCCTGCCCGAGATTTTCATTGATTTGCGTCAAAACGATGTATTTACTGCGAACGAGTAAGGGCGCTCGGCTCGGCATGGCGGGGCGCGGTAGCCCCTGGCGCACTCACAAGCCGGTCGGCTGAATCTCGAGCATGCGAGCCTTGACCCGGTCGCCAATCTCCTTTATCCACGCTTTAACCTTGTCGCGCTCCTTTGGATCTGGCCAGACGGCGGAGTGGAGGGTGGTGGAAAGGAGTGTCTTGGTGTACACCTTGAGGAGGTCAGCATCGAAGGTGGTGCGGGGGGCGGGGGAGGGTGCGTCTGAGCGTGGTGGGGAGCGGAAGCCCGTCGAGGACGAGAGAGACATGTTCAAGTTCCAAGGCGCGCGAGTCGCGTTTTCGGTCCAAACACGAGACAACACAGCCGCTTTGTAGCGCCTCCCATGTCCCACATCTCCTTTCCATCTGAGCATGCTGGGGACTCGTCCCACCACAATGGCGGCCAATTCTATTCTTCTGGATTTGACGCGAGTGCGTCCTTCCAGATGAACCCGCTTTCGTCCCACCCGCCGCGCACACCCCGCACCTCCGTCTCCAACTCGTCTCATAACATGTACGGCGCAAGCCCATACGAGTCCACAAAAGAGGAGCCCCTGGAGCCCCCCATCGACGAGGAGGAGGTCGAGCTAGAGGAGGGCACGGAGGAGCTGCGGCAGGCAGAAGCGCGTGTGCGCAAGGAGGAAGTTTGGCGCGACATGTTTCTGACAAGCAATGGGCGGGACAAGGCTTTTGTATGCCCCGGCTGCTCTGACTAGGCCGCGTATTAACTCTTGCACAGAAACTGATACAATACTCGCTGCGTGTGTATCTGCTTTTTCACACGTCGCTCACGACGAGCCGCCTGCTGCGGCGCCCGACACGAGCACCATGGGAGCTCGAGCTCGTTCGGCGGCTCCAGTCCACCGTCGATGGTTTCTCATTTACACGGTCTGTCTCTTTCGAAAACGCGCCCTGTCGCGTGCTAACCCGCCACCGTCAGAAAATGCCTGCTGCTGTTCAACTGGCTCGGCCCTCTCACGGCGATAATGGCACAGCAGGCGGCGCCGCTAACATCTTCTAGAACTAAAAGTAAAGCGACGCAAAGACCGTTCCTTCAGGCGCTCCTATACGCACCGCCGCCCGTGCTGCTTGAGCTCGTGCAGGCGGTGGCGGACGATGTGTCCACCTCTGGCAAGCTCGGGCTGCTCGGAAAGCGGACAGGCGAGCGCGCGGGGCGGTTCGCGGACTGGTGCTGGTTGCTCGCGACCCTCGTCGGGCTGGTCGAAAATGGGGTCGAGCGGCAGATGATCGGCAGCCTGCAGCATGAAGGTAAGTCCCCGGTTTAGGTTTGCTATTCGTCTTGCGCGCGCGCGCCCGGTTCGCCTGCTGAGTACTTTTTGGCGTTTCAAGTCGAGTCGCGCGTGTACGCCGAGTCGATGGCGGCCGCTACTGCAAAGTCAAAACCGGCGACTTCGAAGCGGGACGAGAAGGAGCTTGCGAGACTGCAGAAGCAGGATTACTGGCTGCAGGTGACGCGCGCGAAGCTCGCGATGGACCTTATTTTCGTCTGTACGTGGCGGACTCTGCTACACATATGCCAACGCACGACTAATTGGGGTGGTTGGTGCAGCGTACGACGTGTTTAGGATCAAGCGGGGCAGGGAACCCATAAAGACGTTTACGGGGCTCGCGGCGGCCGCGCTCAGGTGGGTCAACTCTGCCAAAATGTTATTTATGCTGGCGCGGAGCGAGTTTATGTATACAGCTCCGCGAAACTGTACGATCGCCACAAGAGCACCCTTCTAAAGGCAGTCAACCTGTCAATCTAGGTGTCTTTTCTGACGGCCGGGGGCAGAGTGGTGCGCCGCGGACGGGTTTGGGCTAGATTTCTTTACTCTATCTACAATACACCTAATGCACACATGCTTGCTTTCTTACTTTTCGGGTGAGGGCTTGCGGGCGGCATGGAGGGCGTTTACCTCTGCCTCGAGCTGGACGAGGCGAACGGCCTGCTCGCCCATTTTCTTTTCGTGTGAGAGGGTGAGCTGGGCAAGCAGGAGACCCTGGGAGGAAAATTGAGTTGGGGGTGGTTTTTATTTTTATTTTTTGTGCGCACAGTGTAGACGGCGGATGCGAGGAGGGCGATGGGAAACATTGCTGGGAGAATGTTGCTGTACCACTCCCCGATTGCGTTTTTGGGTTTAGCAGCGTAGTGACGGACCGCGAGGGGGCGGGATAAACTGACCGAGGAGGTCAGCAGGGGGGGGGTGTTGTGTATTCCCGGACCTACGGTCGACATCGCGCGGCAAGGAACGTGGACAGGCCCATTGGTTGAAGCCAGTGTTGAGCGGCGAAACGCGTCAAACTGTTGCATACACCGCACCGGATCTGGTCATATTTCCCTAGGCCTTTCCACTCCCTCTCTCTCATTTATTCGTTCTTTCTTTCCCCCCGTTGGCCTGGCCCAATGGATACCCGTCGCCCCCATATCCTTTCCCTTTCCTCTCCCGCCCGCCCCATCTCCACCGACTCGGCCGAATACTATCGACCCTCCCAATCCCCGTTTCGCTATGTCCATTTCCCAGAAATGACAGAAAAAGCGACCCCCCTCGACGATTTTCCCTCATCCTCCTCCTCTCGCACCCCTGTGTCTCCACACCGCCCATCGACGTCCTCGTCCACCCCGTCTGCATCCCCCAGGCGTTCCACCCCCTACTCGCGCCCGCGTGGACTCCGGATAGCCAACCTCCTCAGACCCTGGGCCCCCCTCATCATCTACGGCCTCAGCAGTCTCGCATTCGTCGTTGCCATCGCCTTCTTCAAGACTGAGGTCTTTACATGTCTGTCGTCACTCTTTCTTTTTTTAGCGCCCGCGACTGATGCCCGCCCTTCCGCAGTCCTTGACGATCTCTCCCTCTACTTACAAGCCGACGCGTCCTTTGGATATGCTGTCCTCTTCGTTCTCATATTCCTCACCACCTTCCGTGAGCCGTCCTTTTTGAGACTAGAGACGCACGTTTACTTATAACGGGCGGCACAGCCCCAATCCCGATGTATTCCACACTAATCGTCCTTTCGGGGTATACCTTCGGTGCCTGGACCGGCGCTGTCATCTCGTACTTTGCTGCCCTGTCCGGCGCGCTCGTGGTCTTCCTGCTCTCCCGGACACTTCTCCGGGCCTGCATCACCCGCTGGCTAGAGTCGGCGTGCACGATCAAACGCGTCGTGCGCGCCGTCGAGAAGCGGCCACAACTCCTCTTCCTCGTCCGCCTCGCCCCGTACCCGTACAACGTCATGAACTGCCTCCTAGCCGCGTCCCCCACCCTCACGCTGCGCACGTACACCGTCTGCACCGCCGCCTCGCTCTTCAAGGTCATCATCCACACGAGCCTCGGTGCGAGCATCCACTCGTTCAAAGAGTTCAACACGATGGCGCCCGCCGAGGGCGAGGAACCGCAGGAGGGCCTCGTCGCGCGTCTGTGGACGATCGGCGGCGTCGTGCTATGTATCGCGATCTTTATTTACCTCTCCGTTGTCGCGCGACGCGCCGTCAACGAGGAGCTCGAGGACGAGGCCGAGGGTGCGAGCGTAGAAGAGACCGCCGCCTTCCTATCCACCGACGTCGAAGCCGGTCACGGCACTCAGCCGATGGTGCAGCTGCGCCCCGCGCTTGGTGCCCAATAACCATAACAATAAAATCACAAGCCTCATGACATGACCACCCGGACGGCAACTCGAATTCGAAACGCCCGCCCGACTCTCTGCTCTCCCGTTTGCTTTCTTTTTGAGTCCCGCTGATTCGGACTGGACAATTTTCTTTTCTTTTCTTTTTGATGTACTATTCTGCTAGCTAATCTATACTCACCTATGTATTGGAGGAAGAGGAAGAATCATACAATAAATAAATGACCCGTATCGGGATTGTCTTGGATGCAACGCGCGAAAATGTCTTGGGTGCAACGCGGCCACGCGGAACCGTTGCGCGCGACGCCTGCGACGGAAGCAATTCTAAAAGAGGAAACCGCCAATGTGACCACGGATCGGGTCCATATGCGTCGATCGACATCAGATCAGAATCTTATGGCGCACTCGGAAAAAAAGGATGGTCTACTCGAATCGGTTGGATTTTGATATTGCAAGGATACAGTGAGCGGTAAGCAACAAGACAAGCACAACGAATGGTATATCCGTATACAGAGAGCAATGTGTGAGTGAGTGAGTGTCCACGGTAAAGGAGAGACAAAAAAAAACAGTTTCCAAGAATCGTGTCGGTGAGTGAGCGTGGGCGTTCGTTCGTTGTTATATGACAAAAAGGTATCCTTCCCCCGCGCTGAAAAAATGATTCCCCGAGGTCGGCGCGACAACAACAAAAAAATCCAAAAAAAGGAAAGAGATGGAGAGGGCGGAAAAAAAAAAAAAAGTCCAAACTACATTTCGCCGGGGGACTTTGTGTATTGATGCTGCGCGAGATGGTCGTTCATCGGGACGTAGCCAAAGTCAGGCGAGTCTGCGATGGGGGCGTCAGTAAACCGGGTGCGCGGGGCGGGCAGGACCAGGGTCGGCAACTACGGAACGATGGCAGGCATCGTGAACGGGGGGCTCGACGCTCGGGCTAACGGAGGCGGGACTCACATCGGTGGATATCCGTCGTCTCCCCGTGGAAGTTGTCCTGCACCGGGGGCGTGTTGGCCTGTGACGACGACGTGTGCGACGCGGCGCTGATCGACGACGCGGCGGTCGACGGACGGCCACCCGATCGCTGCCACGACGCGCTGTTGTCGAGCGAGTCGATCGACGCGTTGCTTCCCATCGGGCCCGGGACTGCCGAGTAAGCGAACTCCGCCTGGCCGCCGGAGAACGGATACGGGTCGACCGACGGCAACTGGATCATACTGCGCACGCGAGGCAGCCCCGCCGCGTGGTGCTCGTCGATCGGCTGCGGCGAGGTCGACGGCCGCTGTGAGTCCGAGGGGGGCTCGTACGGGCTCGGGTACGGGCTCATCGCCTGGCTGTGCCGCCGCCCGCGCCGTACGATGAGCGAGTTGGACGAGTAGGAGGATTTGGAGGACTGCGGGCGCGAAGGGGAGATGGGCCGGTGGTGGCTCGAATTCGGGCGCGAGTAGTCGTCCTGGCCATAAGGGAGCGACGAGACGGAGTAGCCGGTGGTGGGCCGGCTGTCGGGGGACATGGAGGACGCGCTGTGCTCCATCGGCATCGAGGAAAAAGGCGAGGCGTACGAGGTGTTGATCGTCGGCGCGGGGCGTGAATAGCCACCATTGCTGGGGTTGAGAAGCGAAGAAAGACTGCCGTTGTGGCTGGAATAAGTGCTGTTCTGGGACGACCAGTGGTTCTGCTCGGGGGAGTACGGGTATTGGGACGAGTTGGGGTAGTTGAAGGCGGGGGAGGTAGGGGAGTCGTCGCTGGGGGTGAGGGGGTTGAGGGGATGGGGAGAATGGTGATACATGTTGTGCTGCGGATCGGACGGGACGGTGAGCGGAGGGAGGGTCGCACGAGAGTAACCACCGCTGTTCCAGCCGCCGCCGCCTGGACCACCGGAGCTCTGCATGATGGGAGGGAACGCGCCGGGGGAGGAAAAGCCGCGTGGACGGCCAATGTGGCCTGATTTGTGGGAAGACGGGCCGACGGAGGAAGGGACGGTGAGGGGGACGGGGCCCATGCCGATTGCGGAGCGCGGAGGGGGAATGGAGGGAGAGTCTTGGGGGTCGCGTTTTCGCGGTTTTGGGAGACGTGGAGGGACGCGTCGCTTAAAGTTTGCGACGACCTCTGGGGGCGAATGGCGGTTTAAGGTGGGGTGTGCTGTGTCAAATAAGGTTTTTGGGTGAATATTATAAAATTTTATGGACCTACACCAGGTGCTTGCATCTGGGTCGTCTATCGCGGGATCGACGTTGCGGAGGTTTACCTTGCGCATAAAACCATAGATCTGGATGAAAATGAGCGGAGAAGCAGATGGGTGGTTGGCTGTACTACATTTAGTTGCCGAGAGAAGCTGGCGAAGCGGGACTGGCGATAGATGCTTGGAAGGACATGGAGGGCAAGCTGCTCTGGACGCTCGACGACGATGTGTTCACCCTGGGGGTCCCAACGAATCATGTGGTGGTTCTCTGTGCGCTCGAGGAGGCTGTTTGGCAATTATAAAAACCAAACAAAGCATGAAATGCACAACACTTACGCGTAGAGTTTTGTTAAAAAAGTAGCTTGTGGCTTTGTCTCTGATTTTTGTGGCTGCTGCTCTGTTGACTTTGGTTGGTCATGGGTGTCGTCTGCTGAGCCATTAGATGAGCCCGAGTTGTGTGGATAGGGATACTGGTCCCTGGGGTATGGACGGTTCGTGTAGGAGGGGGGGTAGAGATCTGCCATTTGCTGGGGTATTCGATAGGCAGAACGCCCTTATGAACTCTCGACAAGTCGCTTTCCTGATTGGTCCGGCGATCGGACGAGATCACAATCTCAGATCCAAACTTAGCCGAGGCTCCGAGGCTCAGTTCGGTTCACTTCCACACAGTCCAACCCAGTTCACTTCAATCTACTAGTCCCCATCGTAATGCAAGGTAACACTCGAAAATCCCCCAAACAAATCCCCGCCCCCAGCACTCTCCAGCGGCGTGTCAATCTGTCCCTCTAGTTGCAGCGAGTGCGACTCTTTCATCGACCGAAAGTTCACCGCGTCCTGCCCAACAGACGCAGACGGCACAATCGGTGGCCGCGTATTCCGCAACAGCCCCCAGTTGATTTTCGCAAACCACTTGTGCTGCTTCACCTCGCTCGCACCGCTCTTGCTCCCCAGTCGCGTCCGCTCCCGCTTGTCCAGCAGCCGCGTCACGCAGTCCTTCCCCGCCCTATTCGACACATCATCAGAAAACAACAACAACCACAACAAAAAGAAACGACACCCACTGCGTCACCTTGGGCGTGTCCCGGAAATGCACCGGGTTGTCGCGGATATTAGCAAATGTGTCGTTGCGCTCCGGGCCCTTGAACGGCGTCGTCGCATACTGTAGTACGTCTTCAATCCCCGCACCATCCACGGCCAAATCACGTACAATCATTTCATAAATCAGGATCCCGAGCGTCCACCAGTCCACCGCCGCCGTGTGTCCCTGCGCAGCAATCACCTCTGGCGCAATGTACTCTATGTCTCTCCTTTAGCTGCCGTCTCTCACAAAAAAAAATGTGACCTGCCTTCCGTGCCCACAAACGAGTTGGTCCGAAAGTGGGCCGTACATGACATGGTGTCCACGAGTGGGACCTGCAGGCAACTGTCAGCACTCCCCCACCCCCCCCAGCGCCACGCACGCACCCCATTGGTTTCCGACTGGATCATCACCGGCATGCTCCCCGGGTCGCTCGACTGTTTCGCCAGGTCAAAGTCTGACAACATGATGTGCCCCGACTGGTGCAGTAGAATATCTGTCCCATGTTTAGCAAAATAACCGCTTATTAATGCACGGCGACCCACTCTCCGGCTTGAGATCCCGGTATATGAACCCCATGAGATGCAGGTACTCGAGCGCGGCGACCACTTCGGCCGCATAGAACCGCGACGCGTCCTCGGGGAGGCATTTGCCTGGCCGCGTCTGTAGCGCGCGGAAAAACTCGCCGCCCATACAATACTCCATGCAAAAGAACAAGTACCCCTCGCTTTGAAACGAGTGGTACAGCGTCACAATAAACGGATGGTTCGCCGTCGCAAGAATCTCCTGTTCCGTCAGTGCGCGCTTGATCTTCTTGCGCTCGATCATTTCCTTTTTCGACAGCACTACATACGCGCGCTGAGAAAGGGGCCCAGGGGCGCGGATACGAGACGAACCTTTCATCGCAAAGAGCTTGTCCGTCTTCTTCTCCCGGACGAGATAGACCTTGCCGACGTCGCCTTTGCCCAGCATCTTAACCTTGACAAAGCTCGACGGGCCGACCTCGACCTTGTGCCGCGCAGCGTCAGTCCTGCGCGCCAAGAAGCGCGTGTCACGCGCACACAGAACGCACCTGCCGGACTTTGATCGAATTGCTAGAGTACGTCCGCCGGAACGCGACCTTGCCCGGGCCCTCGGGCATCCCATTGCTCACACGCGGTGTCGACAGCGTGTTGCCGCCGCCGCGGCCATTGTACTGCGGCCGGCCCCCGCGCGAGGAACCGGAGGAGATGGTCTCGAGCGAGTCGGCGCCACCGTGTTCTAGAGAGCTGACGCTCGGGAGGGGTGGGACGATGTCCGCGGGGGCGAGCATGCCGTTCTTGGTCGTTGAGACGCTGCGAGAGGCGGTGAAGAGCCCCTTGGCGTTCGGGGCGGAGGCGACGCGGCGGATGAAGCGGGAGGCTGATGCGCCCATGGCCTTGGGAGACAGCGGGCCAGAGCGAGAAGTGGACTGAGTAGGTGAGAGGGGAAACGAGGGCTGGGAGGGGCCCGCGGTAGAGGTTTTTGAGAAGAAAGCACTCGGATGCCGAGAGAGAGGCTGTTTTTCGGGCTTTGTACGCGCCCTCGATTTGGACGAGGCGGCGACAGAGAGCGCGTCCACAGACTGCTGGTGGCGCGGCTGCATGCGGACGTGGGGTGCACGGTTAGAGTCGCTGGACTGGGTATTGGACGAGTTTGAAGACGAGCGGTGGTGCTCTGACAAAAAGGAGGCGGGGGTGTGGGACGGGGTTGATGTGAGTGGGGTGCGACCCCTGCCGGTGTTGGAGGTGGACAGGGAGTGAGTATCGAGAGAAAGCGGGGGTCCATTGACGGCGAGCTTGCGGGACGAGGAGTTGGCGAAACGGAACACTGTTTTCCAGGTATGCGGGGGAGAGTGGACACGGGACGAGGAGGAGGAGGACTGGGAGGCCAGTGGCGAGACGAGCTCGACCTGGCTAGGGGACGGCATGGTGGATGGGAGAGGGAGAGCCCTGTAAGCAATGATCTCAACAATAGCATAGCTATTCGTCCCTGCCACCCAATTATTCAATCATTCACCAAGTCTTCCTTTTCTTTCCTTCCTTTTCATTTAAAAAGAATATATTTCTCTTCTCTCACCTCATCCTACCCACAAAAAATTAGACTCGCCCCCCACCTGCTGCATCCCGTGCGAGAGTAGGGTGTCACTCTAAATTCCCCCCTTCAGATGCCGATATTCGTCGCCATGTCCCGACGGGCCAAACATGTAGAGACAGACTCTTGCAACGGCCGCGGCCACCGTCATTCGCCATTCCACCAAGTCCGCATACAAGCAACCACGGGCGATCCCCCAACATCTTCCCAGGCGCGCTTTTCCATCACGAAAACCTGCCAAAGTGACTATTGGCGGGGATGGAACATATCAGGAAGCCCCCCGGGCCCTCCGTTCACACAGGCCCCGAACCCTTTGCTAGGGGTCACGGTCACGTCGGCGGTGGGATGCTTGCTCCTTGCAATCTAATTGATTTTGGCGAGTCCCAGCGGGACTCGCAGGCAAAGAGCGTGAACGTCGGGATCGGCCCCCTTCGCACGAAAATTCTCTTATGCAATCAGCCAGCATTCCCGTTGGGCTTGGGATCCGCAATGCAACGCAACGCGGGCGGATGTGATTTGCGCCGTGATCGCTTTCTGAAAGCACCTCTCTGCTCACTCGGTCCTATTCTATCAGAAAAAAAACCAACGACGTCTCTGACACCAAGTGTACGCCTCCCTCGTCATCGACTTCGCGCCTCCGTATTTCCACCGAAAACACAAAACATATCGCCCTAGCCGAATATCCCGGATACTCGGCCGGGGAAAAACCCGGTCAACCCTCCGCTGATGACGGAAATTACCCGTTTTTTCGTCCGCAAAATGGCTGAACATGTGTGTGCCTAAACTGTGGAATTAGATTGCGAATCTCATGCTCCTTTTCCCTGCGTCCTCTGCCCTCAATCAAGAAAAATTCCGGCGTCCCTCCAAACGTTTGATTGCTTTGTCACGCCAGGACGTGAATTTCAACCGACATCGCGAGTAATATAAAGCAGAGGCTGCAAACGATCCCGTCATATTCCCCCTCGTTTTACGATGCCCTTCGAACAAGGGTCCTCTGCCCTCACCATCGACACTACGCCCCTGTTGAAAGAGACCACCCCCTCGTACAACAGCGTCGATGATGTCGCCGAAGGAGACGCGTCCCCAACAAGCCCTTCACCGCCGCTGTTGAATAATTTCAGCAGTACCGATGTCGCGTGGATATTGGCAGGCTTGTGGTCGGCGGTATTTCTCGGAGCCCTAGGTTCGTTGATAACATGATTACAATCGTGACCGTCTTGATCCTATCTATTCTTATTTTTGCAGATGGTGAGCAGACTGTGAATACCGTCCACAGAATTTCCTAAACACACCAAAAACAATCAGGAACGGTCGTAGCGACGCTGCTGACCCCCATCGGGAGTGACTTTAACAAATCCAACCAGGCTTCGTACATTGGGACATCGTACCTGTTATCCCTCTGCTGTTTTACCCCGCTATATGGTTGTTATCTGCGCGTTAGTTCTGTGTTCGTCGCACCTAATTCTCCTACTTTCCAGGACGTCTTGCGGACATTTTAGGTCGCAAAGGCGCGATGTTGTTGGCGTTGTTTCTTTTTGGTAACCCAATTTCCGCGGACGCGTTGTTGAAAAGAAAATCTAACCTCGTGTAGGCTCGGGCACGATGCTCTGCGGGATGGTCCCATCCATGGAAACGCTCATCCTTGCCCGCGCCTTGGCGGGCATGGGCGGCGGAGGGCAAGTCGTTTTGTGCGGCTGCCACCTCGCTCCGAGCTGACCTTCTCGCAGCGTCATGACAGGTACCGCTCGGCACCATCGGTTGGTCAACCCTTACCTCATTCATTCGCAGTTGCCACCATTGTGGTTACGGATCTAATCCCACTGTAAGCATCGGCTAGGACGCTGCTGGCCGCCCCGTGCTAATAGCGACGTATCCTAGGAAACAGCGGGGCCTTTACCAAGGCATGGCAAATATGTGCTTGCGTTCTTTTCAATCGGCCGTCCTCCTCGCTCATGTGTACCGTCTAGATTGTTTGGCCTCGGCGCGGGAATAGGCGGTCCTCTCGGCGGTTGGATAAACGATGTATTTGGCTGGTCAGTTGACGTGCACTCTTCCTGTCCTGTGTCATCTCACCGCTTTGGCCAGGCGGTCGGCCTTCTACTTTCAGGTGCGTGCAGCAGCCCCTCCTTACTTGGCGGAGTATACTAATGGGTAAGTCGGGTATGTAGGCCCCCTTGCTCATCTTCAGCGCTACTTTGGTCGCTTGGAAAGTTAACATACAGCTGCCGTCCGATGTGGAGAACCAGCCTCTCTCCGAAAAACTGCGCCGCATCGATGTTCTGGGATCCCTGACCCTTGTGGGAACGGTTGGTTGCCTCCTCCTCGGGTTCAGTCTTAAGACAACCGAGGAAATCCCTTGGTCACATCCGCTTATTTACAGTCTCTTCTGCTGTTCAGCGGTCTGTGGGCTGCTGTTCGTCCTCGTAGAGCAATACTGGGCCCCCTTTCCCGTCATGCCTCTGCGCCTCATAACGCGCAGGACGCCCTTTTCCGTCTCGATGTCCAATCTTTTCGCGAGTATGGCTGCTTTTTCTATGGTAAATTTAGATGACTCTCTGTGACCTCCGACTCACTCCGTTCATTTCGCTAGTTGTACAACGTTCCGCTGGTACGTTGCCTAACATTTTCTTTTTCTGCTTCGAGTCTTACGGCTCTCAGTACTTTTCTGCGGTGAAGCTATATTCTGCCGCGAGCTCCGGTATGATTCCGCGTCCCGCATGAAGTAAACCTGCCCTCTGAACATTGTTGATAAGGGTCTCATCTTTTGCCCCATTCGGTGCGCATTCCTACTCCCTTCCAGGCCTGGAATATTAAATGGAGTTTGACAGATCGCTATATCATGCGGGAGCGTGGCAGCCGGGTGGTCCGTCGTCCTTCCCCTCCAGGCCATGGACGATCATTCTCATAATGTTTTGCAGGATGATGCGGAGAACAGGGAAATTATATACGCTGACGGTGGCCTCTGCGGCCTCGAGCATATCTGCCAATGTTCTCGTGATCTTCTGGCATGAGAACAGCTCCCCATGGCATCTTTGGTTCGACATTGTCCCTCAGGGATTCGGCATGGCCAGTTTTATCACTACCACCCTCATCGTTCGTTGGCACCCTGCGCGCTGTGTTTCCAGCTGACTGGCGCTGCATAGGCCATGATTGCTGGGGTGATCAAGGAGGACATGGCGGTGGCCACAGGGAGTGAGTCGCGTCCTTTGTTTCATGGCATTCCCCAGTTTGCTGAGTCTTCCTAGTTACATATCTTTTTCGGACCACAGGCCAAGTCCTCGGCGTGAGTCTCAGTGGCGCAATTCTACAGGCGGTACTCCTCCAGAAACTCCGGGAACGAATTCACGGCCCAAACTCCGCAGAGGTCGGTTTTCTACCAATCACACATATGCAGACATCTAAACGCGCCATCCCAGATTATTTATGAAATCCGGCAAGTTTCTTTGTGTGTATCATCGGGTCTTGCATTTAAGACTTTCCCCTTCAGTCATTCGGCGGCAAGTATACCTAATCTCGATCCCCTCTGGAGAAAAGCTGCCGTCGACTCTTATGCAGACGCTCTCCGCGTCGTTTTTATCTTCCAGGCCGCGATGGCTTTCTTGGCCTTCCTATTTTGTCTTCCAATCGAAGAAAATCCATTGCCGTAAGACATCTGTTCCAATTTTGCTCTTGGCTTTTATACTTACTTATCTATCCTAAAATAGTGGAACCCTGCAGGAGCAGGAGGAGCATTTCCGGAACCAGGAATCGAGTAGAGATGACACAGACAATTGATTGTAGGAATTGAAAACGGATGTATTTGTACGGGACAATATCCACTGCACCAGATTCTCTACATGCTCCTTTCTACGTGTGCCCTTTTCTCGGCGCCAACGCTGGGCCGAAATCGTCCGTTCTTGATTTCGATCTCGTCGCGGCGCGCGTTCCTTTTGGCGCCCGGAGATAACGACCTCAGCTGAGGTGGGAGTGCTTTCGTTCGACGACACGAATGTATGGTCTATTTTTGCTGGGGGTGGACCTCTTCTATCCAGCGCCGCGGTCGTTTCGCGACCGTCACACGCCGCGCGCCGTCCTCGCCTATCCCACCCTCGATCTCGCTGTCGGCATACCGGCCCTTCTTTGGTCGCGCTGGGCACGGGAGGATGCTCGAGGCGGAGACGGTCACGACCGCCGCGAGGAAGGTAAAGCCAAAGAGCGAGGACACGAATCGCCGCTGCTGGGTGAAACGCAGCGCTCGGTTCATGGTCGGGTTATATGCGTAGCTGCACCCAAGTCAGACAGATCACGGCCAAGCAAACGGGAGGAGTGAGACGAACCAGAGCTCCGACCATGCCAGGGTGAAAGAGTGTTTTGTTTGGCGTTGTGTCGAGTTGAAGCCAACACCCACCGCTCTACCTCGACGATGGACAAGGTGATGAGGAACGCGCGGGTGATGCGCGACGTCAAGGCCCGCCAGGGCGTTTTGAAGAACGAGGTTGCCCGGCGCGCGTACCTATATGTCGCCCGCAACACCACCCTCCCCCCACAAGTCCGCCACCAAGCTCAGCTGCAGCTGAACACCTTTGGCAAATACACACGTCCGACCACGGTCAAAAATCGCTGCGCTGAAACGGGGAGAGGGCGGGGCATCATGAGCGAATTCGCTTTGTGCAGAGTAAACCGCAACTTGTTCTGGCATGTCCGCTTTCTCACAATCTTTTGTAGTATCAGTTCCGCTTGAAAGCTTTGCACGGAGAACTGAACGGCGTGCGCAAGGCCTGCTGTACATATTCCCTATTACCCGCGGGCAAACATGGCTTACGACGCATACTACAGGGTGATTTATACACAAAAAAAGAAAACATAATTCACGTGGAAGCAGGCGTATTCTCTGCGCTCGTAATATCAGCAATGCGAAGTTCCGGCTCGGCTCGTTCCCTCCTCCAACGATTGACGATATTGAGCGTCGCCGGGTCCACCAAGAATCTATGGACAAGTGTGACATGATTTCCAACAACCGCGGTCGAAACATACCCGTATTGGCGAAGCCACTTCTCATTGATCTCCCAGTTGCTGTGTGCCAGGACATCGTCTCCGTGAATAGTCACCGAGTTTCGGTAGTCGAGGAGGCAATCGACGAGATCGAAGCGCCCTGCGAAAATCAAGTCTCGGTTAGAGATTGATACAACTGAACGCACCTCTCAAGAGAATCATCCGGTCTCGGAGTTCAGGGTGTAGAATACGATCGATGACACTCTCTGTAAGCGGCGTCAAATAAGTTCAACGGTTGTAAAGTGAACGAACCATGGGGGACGGTCCTGAGATTGGAGGTCAGCAACAACGGTTAGAACATGGTCGGATTGAATACCTCTGGACCAATGTGGGCCGAAGGGAAGATGGCAAACAGTAGGCAGTGTTCCTCTTGTAATTATCCAGATGATAGCTACGAGAAATATCAGAGCGCTGGAATGTTAATATTGACAGGAGAAATTACTGTATGAGCTTGTATGCTTCGCTTTTGTTGGGGTCGTCATCCTCTTCGGCCTGTTCAGGGGACATTTGGTTTGCCGGCTGCTGCGGCTGCTGCTGCTGCAGAGGGGCAGCTGGTACACTTGTAGGAGGAGAGAAGGAGAGGGGCGGGAGCGAAGCATCGACGCCCATATTTACACCAGACATGTACGAGGACTGGTAATTTGCTTGAGAGCCGCTGGTGAAGCTAGGAGAGGGATTGGAGGGGGGAGAGGGGTTGCTGAACATGGGGGACCCATTCCCTCCGCGCATGAGGTCGGAGAACAAGGTGTTTGGGCTTTCTCGGCCATACATGTTGTTGGGAGGCAACGCCGGGTTCATGTTGACGAGCACGGGATAACCGTTCTCGGGCTCATGCTCGTTCGCGCGGGTCTTCTTGCGTGCATTGGGGGAATCATCCTCTGCAGGGCGCTTCTGGCTTTGAGTGGATTCGTTGGCCTTCTTGCGGCGCTGATAGCCTTGCCAGGCGGTGTCGGTCTCTGACCTGTTTATGAAGTTGTTAAAGTCTGCGAGATCCCACCCGAGCTTGGGCAAAAGACCGCCGGCACCCTCGCCGATGAATGCGCCGAGACTGCGAAGCAAGGTGCGGAGGGTCTGATTTTCCTCCATCAAATCTGGGGTGGATGAGACACTGTTGGATAGGGGAGCAGTAGCATACCCTTGAGCATGTTCTTCATCTCTGTGAGGGCCTGGTCGGTGCCTCCCGAGAGGATCTCGACACGGGTTTCGAGATCACGAATCTGGACTGGTGAGTTGTGGATATGGTGAATGTTAGAATGTTGTACCTTCTGCTGCTTTCTGAGACGGAACTCGCGTTGAGCAATGCGGTTTTGGTCGCGTCTTGCTGCCTGGGAGCTGCATGACAGAACGTAAGCATGTTGACTCGCCCATGACGAGGAGACCATTACATACTTTGGATTTTTCTTCCGTCCTGGCTTCCCGGGCTGGCTCGACGACTCCCGGTCCGAATCCTGTACGGCAAATCAGTCATCGAGCAGGACTGGACAGGACTCAAACCCACATTGTCGATGGATACGCTGCGCTCGGTCCCCATTGCTGTTGATCTTGGGTGAGAAAGATGGATTACGCAAGCTCGTCCAAACAGACAAACATTCACGTCCAAATAGGGGACCGCTTCTGCTCTACCGATTTAGAAGTTTAGACCCGCCGATGCTACTGAATGTAATCTACATATAATGCAACACCTCAGCAGAGACACCCTTAAAGAAACGGTCTCGTGTAGACACGTGTAGTCAATCATACGTTGATTCAGCTCGCAGCAAGTTCGGTGCCAGTGATGCCTCGTTCTTTGGAGTTTTTGCTGCAGCACTGTCACCTCGGAATTAATTGTTCATCAACGAGACCCAGCAGCACGTCAGCCTTATCTATAAAATAGGCTCTTTAAAAGAGGCAAGATGCCCCATGTCACCTATGGATACTATTCTCCGATTCTCATACTCCAACTCTGAAGAAATCCGAACGTTCCGTGCTTTCAAGCGCATCGCGGAAGAGACAGAGCTGGAACTGTATCAAGTAAGGACGCTTCTGTCGGAAAAAAGGCCCGACTTACCAGTCCAAGTTTTACCATTCATCCTATGGCCCATCGTCGGGGGTCACGACTTTTCAGCGCAAGAATTTGAACACATCCGTTTGGGAACCTGCCGGCGAAATCTCCTGGACTTCCAATACCAATGCCACTGTACACTTTGGCATGACTGAAGTGAAACATATTTTCCTCTCTCAAACTGCCGTCATCTGAGAGCCAATAGGTCAACATAAGGGATCTGAGAAAGCCGAAGAAATCAAGCAGCCAGTTGGTCTTCATTTTGGGGTACATTCCGTAACGCTGCAAGAATCTAGATCGCGCCGCTTCAAAGCCGGGGGGTCAGAGTACAAGTGGAAGATGGCAGAAGGAAGCGACATCTTTGTTCGTCTTCATTATACCGTACCCCACGACGTGCTCACAAAGACAAGTGTAGTGTGTGGATTCCCGCGGAAAGACTGTTGCGACGTGGAGACAGGAAGAAACGACGTTGACTGTCAGTCCTCAGGCGGAGGATATCCTGGACCGCATTTGCGTTACATGCCTGTTGAACTTATGGATCCGACATTTGGGGCTCTGGTGACAAGTGCTCCATCGGGCACGAATAGCACGGTATAATGATACAGATATTTTGGATGGGCGCGACGCAAGTGAGTCACGACGGCGGCCTGTTACCGGGCCTCGAATTGCACCACTAGCATAGACATCGGTGGTAGGCAGGGAATGCAAAGGAACGACCTACTTCGCTTAGTGCGTTTTTTGTACATGATACGATGCCCGCATTCACGGCAACGAATTGGCTCTCGGGATTTGATTTCGTTGGTGGCACCACAGTCTTCAAACGGAATCAGAAGCGACCGTCGCGGAGGGAAAAACGCACCAGCGCAGTTGTATTCCATGGCCTCTCTGGGACCCGGCTCGCCATGGCGCCCAGTGAAGCCTGCGCCGTAGCGCCCGGCCTGAGCTTGATTGCTGTTTTGCTGTTCGCCGCTCATGTTCAAGGGACGATGCGATCACGTGAATGAAACTCCTTCAAGGTCCAAACTAATTTACTAATCTCGGAAACCGCGCCGCGCCGCGCGCTGTAATGGCAGTGGACAGTTCTCCTACAGTTTCACTACAGTTTTTCTGTCATTCTCAACAGCTTAAACAAGGGACTGATGCGACTCGCTGACACCGCCATCTGCCCTCGCTGATCGAGGCTGTGGCCTGCGCTGCTCAACCGCCCACTGATATTTTTCTCCGTCCGGCGGCATCTACGCGTTGTTTGACACACACTTGTGCATTGATCCTTGCCTTGGAGATCACGTTGGCATCCGTTTCGCGACCTCCATTTGCCTTTTATGAGGTTTGTTCCTGCTCGACCCTACCCGAACCCCTGCGCATTAGGCATGCAAGTGCCCATAACAACTTCGGGACCCGAGGTATATTATTCGCGCCACTTGTACCGTGATTTCCGTATCCAGACAATATCTCGGAGCCTTTCCTATCCAGGTACAAGCGGCAGATCAGTCCATCTCCCTGCCAACCACAATTGATGTCCTTTCTTGGTTTCGCGACCAGGGAATGCTCTGTTCGACACCATGATAATTGTGTACTGGCCTCTTGACGACATGACCGTGGGTCGTTTCTAGGGCCTCTAAACTGGATTCCTTTATAGTCGGCCTTCATTGTCAACCTTTCCAAGGTCGTCTCCTTCTAAGATTATACCCCCAGCCCCCCACTCTTAATTTTGACAATGACCACACTCCCTTCTTTCGTTGAGCTCATGTCGTCTCTGGGCCTAGAACAGACCGCGCCAGCGCCCGAGCCGTCGACTTCGTCGTCGCCGCGCTCTTCCCCCTCGTCCTCTCCTCGCATGCCGAGCGTTACCCCGCCGTCTCCCACTAAATCACGGTCGAGCCCATCGCTCCGCGATGCTGGGGCATACCGCAACCGACTCGCGAGGTATTCACCGTATTCACCAGTATTCGTGAGTGCCCTCAATTTTTTTTTGCACGGCCGTGAATCTCATATCGCACTTAGCAATTGTCTTCACGGCGCGGGAGCCTGTCTTCTGTATCATCCTCTTCTTCAGACTATGAGCGTCCGACTGTACGAGTATGTGGCCGCTATTTTCGTATCCCAACCATCATTCATCCAGATCCAGGCTTATTCTACCTCGCCACATCCGCCATCGTCACCCCGCGCTCGTAAACGGCATGGAAACAACCTGTCTGTGAACGTATATGGGTCAAATAGCGACCTCTCCGCTAATACTCCCATCTCGACTTACGTTCGCCGAAAAACACCCGGCGCGTCTCCCACATCGCCCACCTTCCCGCGAGAGGCCTTGGATTCCCCCTCCGACTCTCCCATGCCATTCAGCATCCCGATGCTTCCATCTTTGTTTCCGCGCTCCGCGAGCTCAGAGTCGTTCCCTCTCACTCCAAATTCGGATGTTGAACACCTATCGTCGGAGCACAGTTCTCCCAATTACTTGAGCAAACCGCTCCCGGACGTTGTAGAGGCCGGAACTTTCCTCCACCGTGGCCACCACACAGGAGTCCGAATCTCCTCGCCCCCTCGTTCCGCTGATATCGCTGGTGGTCGCCAACCCCGGTCGCGGGCGGTGGTACACATCGCCCAGTTTTGATTTGGACACCTATGTATGTGCAATTGTACTTTTACCTCTTCCCCGTGTACCATCATGTCCTGGTTTACCAACTGACGAGTCAGTTTGCGTACCGTACTTGACCACAATCTTTTGGACACTCACCTACATACACTCGCTATCGCTTTCGCTCGTATGATATCCCTCCGGTCGGCTGGCCTGGTTTTCCTGCTCCTGACTTATTTAGTATACCTTACCTGCGCATCGGCCAGGGCCCAGAATAGAAAAAAATGTTTTGATAGCACCACCACAGAATCGCTAAGCAACGTGTATGCCATTAAGTTAAGAACAAGAGTTAAGAACAAGAGTAAAGAACAAGACCGTGATGTCAATCATGCGCTTCTTCGTCCTCGCCTGGGCATTGACTTGCCAGTTCTTCTTGGCTCTCATATTGAGTACCGCACCAAAAACAATAGGCGTAGTTGTCCCGTAGGTACGCTAGAACCAGTTGTAGTCTGTCCGGTGCCTAGAGCAGGAGAGCCCATCATTGGTGGAACATGAATTGGTACGGATATGCCTACATGGAGACGCAAAAAATGGGAGGTTTCTTCCAAGATTTCCGATGGAAATTTAGTTGGCGTGATAGCAGTCGTGGATCCGGATCGGACGTCGTCATCGAGTGCTCCTAGCGGTTGGAGGGTGTCTGCCGCCATCTGCCGGCGGAGGCGAGCCTCGATACTAGAATGGTCGCGGTCGCCTTCATGCGCTGATGGTGGGCTGATTTCCAGCATCGTGTGTAAATTTAGCGCCTCCGTTAACCCAGGGGGGAATGATTCTGGGTCGCCAGGATTTAACCACAAGACATTGAACTACAAGACATGGTGATTAGTTTCGCACACCGATTTTTTCGAGGTTGAGAGGACCCTCACCGCCTTGCCCGCCTTCTCATCGAGACTCGCACATGTGCGTTGCGCTGGGGCTGGGAACGGACGTTAATATTTTCATTAACCGGTAACGATGCAATAAAGGGAGTTGTACCCAGTCTGCCTAAAGCCCGTCGTTCCTCGTAGTCGGCCCTCGCTCGATCACGGAAGTCGCGATGGCTGGTATCGTCGGCCATCTTGGCCATCTTGGCGACCCGCTCTGCGGATGTTGGAGATCGTGGCCGCTTCACTCCTAGCCCAATACCACGCTTTCCTATTAAATTATAGATACATTAGGATTTAAGGAGCAAGACGAGGACAAACCCGTCCATTCATTTATCGCCACCGGTTCAACCTTGTGCTGAAGCCTGTTGGGGTTCGAAGGGCCGGCGTCGGAAGGTCCCAATATGGACTCGTCGTGAAGCGTTTCCGTTTCCTGGATGTCGGGTTGCTCTGGGATGGCATGTGGCGCTTCGGCGTCATCGTCGGTCTTTCCAAGGGCCTGCCCAGGCTTGAAGCCCATTTTCATCATGATTGACAGAGCTTTATTGCTAGAGACGAGGCCAGCATCTTGCTCCTCTTGGGCTCGTTCGAAGAGACTCTTGCTGAGACCCTCAGCACGCGATTCGACTTCCCGCTGTCGCCTCCCTTTGAGCCTGTTCTGTTCATCCTTCAATTTTGCTTGCTTCGCCGCTTCCTTCCGTCTCTGCGAGTATGTCAAGGTTTTCGGAGCTGCAGCAGGTTCAAGAAGAAACTTGTCGATATTGGCCAGGTAGTCATCCTCGTCATCAGACATTGCTGACCAAACAACACGCAAACAGCGCGTTCTGTTAACACGCACAAAAGTTTATAAAGTGTGCGCAAATAGCAAGCATCGTGAATGGAACCGAACAGCGATACGTTACATACTATAAACTAAACGACACCAGACCCCAACGGGCTTGACGAGTGAAATGCAAAGGGGTAGCGTCAGTGATGGTCGGTTATCGACAATTCACCGGTGAATGAAAGCGATAACGAGGAGCGTGGATGATGAAGTGGTATGTTGTGGGCGGGGGGAGATTTAAACATAACGGCATTAAGCGGTGGTGGCGGCGGGAGCAGGGGCGGCGGGGGCCTCGGTTGCGGCAGCGGCAGCTCCTTCCTCAGGAGCGTCGTCGTCGTCGTCGTGGGGAGTATTGACGGCGATCTTGACAGCAATCGCCCGGCCACCAACGTCTTTACCCTGGAGAGCCTCAATCGCCTTCTTCTGCTCTTCCTCACCCCCTACATCGACGAAACCGTAGCCCTTGCTCTTCCTGGGTTGACCCCAACGCCTGCGGACAATACGAGCAGACGTAACAGCGATACCAGCATCTGTGAACAAGGCCGAGAGACCAGCGTCGTCGATGTTGAAACCAAGGTTGGCGACAAAGAGCATAGTCTTGGACTGTTCGCCGACGGGGTCCTCACCAGCGGGGCGAGGGGGACGGGGTGCCTTGGGCTTGCGGACGCGAGGCGCCTTCTTGGTTGCAGCGGGGTCGGCAGGGGCGGCTTCGGCGTCTGCGCCGGCGGCGGCCGGAACTCCGTCCTCGTCCTTTGCCTTGGGCTTGCGCTAAGAAAGAAAGTGAGGAGTTGAGGGAATTAGGAGAATCCAGTATGCGTACAGCGGCCTTTTTCTTCTTCTTCTTGGGCTTGGCCGCCTCGTCAGACTCGGGAGCGGCGGCGGCTTCCGCCTTGGGGGCGTCACCGTTCGCCTCAGCCTCGGATACTTCCCCGGGAACAGCTTTGCTGCCACGCCTGCCGGGTCTCCTCTTCGCCTTCTTCTCCTTCTTCTCCTTGTCCTTTTGGTCGGAAGGCTTTGCAACCTCGACGATTACCTGGCGACCGTCGAGTTCCTTCTTGTCCAGGGCTTCGACAGCCTTTTGAGCGGCCTCTGCGGTGGCCAGTGCGACAAAGCCATAGCCAGCTGAGCGGGTGCCGCGCAGGATGACCTGGACTGAAAGACTATGGAAAAAAAGTTGGTATGCCAGCGAATGCTGTGCGTGTGATGCCACGTACACGTCGCTCTGGACAGGCGCAAAGAACGTCTTCAGCCCCTCATCCGTGGTAGAGTACGCGAGGTTTCCTGCGAAGACCTTGGGGGGATAAGACGGGGGAAAAGAGCACACGAGAAGAAAGAAACCTTGAAACCAGGGACTTCGACCTTTTCCTGCGTAACGGGAGGCGCGCCATTTTCGGTGACTGGGGCGGCAGGGGCTTCAGACATGATGAGGGATGAACTGTGTATTTATATGTGGATGAACGTAAGCTGAACTTGAACCGGTTTTGTGTGAGCAACTTGAGGGTTAAAGAAGAAAGGTTGCCCCACTGCCTTAACAGGCCTTATACTCCACACACGCCACAACAAACCCATCGCCATGGGTACCGTCAAAAATAATTTCATGGCTTTGGACATAAACGTGAATTTGGCTGCTATAATACGGATTCCAATTTCCAAGCAGAGCCGCAAAAGAGAAGCAGGTCCATGCCACGACTCGCTATGAAAATAAAGTTGAAAGCACAACAGAACAGCCATTAAAAGGGATACTATCTAGGTTTCAAGCTGAGGAAGGGAGTTTGATAGGGATTACTGGCGAACTTGGCGCGGGGATTGATGGCCGTGACCAAACAAACACTCTTCTCCTCCTGCCACCTCGTCCTCGCCTTTTCGGCCCATCCACTCTCCTTTTCTCCCTCTCCGCCATGGCATCCTCCCGCTTCCTCGCCATTCTCTCTCTCGCCCTCGTCGCTCTTTTTGCCATCTCGTTTGCGACCCCCGCAACCGCCGTATCCCTCCCGTCGTCCCACATCGTCAGGAGCAACCACGGCGACATTGCTCGCCGCAACTCGTCCAGACGCAAACGCTCTTCCAACTCTAAGCGTTGCAAGGCCCCCGCCCTCTCCTCTTCCTCCTCCGCCGCCCCGTCCTCCACCAAGAAGGCCACCAGCACCACTAGCACCCACAGCAGCACAACCACCACCAAGAAAGCTACATCCACCGCCAAGGCTCCCGCTGCGGTCGCTACCACCAAGGCTTCGACCTCCACTTCGACCTCTAGCAGTGGTGGTTTGAATTTGAGCGGAAAGGCGTGCCTCGCGTGGCCCAACGGCGGCGCCAACCAGCTTTCGACATGGAAAGGCAGCCAGACCGACTTGTCCGTCCTTCTTCCATAGTTCTTTTATTCCGCTCACAGTACCTTCAGGATCTACAGCTGGGATGCCAACAAGGTGCCCGATGCCGACAAGTACGGCTTCACTTACGCGCCCATGCTCTGGGGTTGGGACAACGCAGCCGACTTCAAATCGAAGGCTGTCAAGGGTTATGCCACCGTTGCCCTCGGCATGAACGAGCAAGTTCATAATCTCATAACAAAATTGTCGCTGACCACGGTCACCACGCTAGGCCTAATGAAGTAGGTCAGAGCAACTTGGACGCACAGACCGGTATCTCGATGTGGAGAGAATACATGTTACCCCTCGCCAGCCAGGGCTACACACTCATCTCCCCGGCCATGTCCTCCCGGCCCAACGGCAAAGACTGGATAGCCGAGTTCATGAAGGACTGTGGCAGCGATTGTGCCGTAAGCCTTGAAATTTGTCCAGTTGCGACATTTCCTGAGGGTTTTACAGGTCAGCGGCATCGCCACCCACTACTACGGAACCGATATCGAGGAATTCAAGACCTATGTTTCATACTGGCACGACACCTATAACCTTCCAGTGTAAGTCAACTCCACGTTGTCCTTGGCTGCCTCGCTCAATTATTGTGTGCAGCTACGTTACCGAATACGCCGACCAGGTTGGCCGCATTCATTTATTTCTCTCTGCTACGCTAACGGAACGATTTAGGACTTCAACGGTGGCCCCCAGGCCTCCATGGACGAGATCTGGAGCTTCATGGTTGCTGCTACCCAGTTCCTGAACGAAAACGATTGGGTTAAAGCTCATTGTTGGTTCGGTAAGTAAATTCTCATACTTCTTCATGGCCGGCCCAACAGTTTTTTATCAGGCGCCATGGAGGGTATGGACAATGTCAACCCCCTCAACACACTCATGAACTCTGCGGGCACTGGCCCCAACGACCTCGGCTCCTACTTCATCAACAACTAACCCGCACAACGCACAACTCATCCTCAGCATTTTCTCTTTAATGGATCTACCCCATTTATACCACTACACCAGCCCAATATCTACGTTTTCAAGCAACGCTTGAGGCCACACTTTACTTTTTCCGAGCAACGCTTGACATTTTGCGTTCCTTCGGCCACACCTGTTGTGCAGCTTTGGCCGCTTTATTCTTCCTCCTAGCAGGCTAATGGCTATAACTACTCCGACACGTATACGTTCCGAGCTGGGCATTATATAAATTTGACAGGTAGATACTTGAATACATTGACTAGATTTCCGTGTTTCTCTTGTGAGAGAATCTCCGCGCCTAAGTAAACAAGAGTTTCTCGAAAAGGAAGTGAAATTCCTAGGAATAGTTCCGTTGAACTCATTCTTCTCCGACATCCACGATCCCGACGTGCTCGCAATGGTCAAACATCTTCCCCCAGCCATCAAGCATCTCTTGACCCTTCGCAATCCAGCTACGCTTCCCGCGCCACCCGTTCCCAAACTCCATGCGATTTTGACCAGCTCCTATCGTAGCGCCCGGGATCGAAACGCGGAGACTGCCTGGCTCGTCCTGACGGTAAATGATATATGCGACCTTGCGAGCCGTTCGACGTTATGAGATCTCATCCTGCGGCAGGCTTGTACCTTGACCACGGCAAACCGGCCCTCGACGATGGCCCAGTTGTACCGCTTTGTAAAGGCTGATACAGGCGATGCGGATTCGCGAAGCATCGGGGCCAGCGCCACTCTCGCAGAAGCCGTCAATAAAGCTGCTCTTATCCGAGAAGCCGTCTTGAAGAGCGTAATTTTCGTCGGCGTTCCTCGAGTAAGCGCTTGAGATATCGACGCAGCCTGTCTTCACCTCGGACCGACCGAGGGGGAGGGCTTTGACCGGATCTACCTCGTCCACAGGTCATCCTTTCATTCGCAGCGTTCAATGGGGCGCTCGATGCCGATGTAAGAATGGCCTTGAGGTCGAAATCTCGAAGGTGAGCCTGGTCCCTGATTAAAATCGTGTCCCTCGTTGGAAAATCTTCGGTGGTTCTTGGAGTAACATTTCTGACGGGTCTTCTCTCCGATGCTTCCTCAGAGACGCGACAGCCGAAAACATAGAATCGACTGTTGAACGGGGAAAAGCCCTGTGGCACTCAATCTATACGCCTCATGCAGAGAAACTCCACGACAAGCTGGGCTCGTATCATCCGGACTTTATTTGTGCGTAACACGTTCTCGGATACTTGATCCTATCCCTTCTTCCCATATCTTCTGAGATAAGGTCGATCCCGTCTTGCGGACGAGCCCAAATTATCTGATCCCGATCCCTGCCCCATTTATCGCGCCCGATGCTCATCAACCGCCTTACATTTAGCGTTTATCATCCAGAGCTACGGCACAGTCCTGTCGCCTATGCCCGGGGGCCTCAAGTCCTCTTCGGATGCAAGTAGCATCGACGATCCCGATCAAGGCAACCTCAGCCGTGCGATGGGTTCGGTCGTTGGCATCGCGTGTTTGCGTGCAGAGGAAAGGGTCGTTCCGCAACTCACTAGCCATGTTTTCGGACTGCTCAAGGCTCGCTATGTCGAGGGCAAGAACGAAGAAGATGAGTGGCTCGCCACTGATGAAGGCACCGAGTGGGTCATCCGCACCGTAGATGACATCGTGGACGTGGTCAAGTCGGAACAGGAACAGCAGGATGTCCGGGTGAAATTGTGAAGAGAGAAAGAGAAAAATGGGCCACATGACCAAGATTTTTTGCCGCTTCGCAGTACTTTGCATCAATGCACACTCGAATTAGCTGCATCGTGTTCACCCAATTTCATCATCACCAGCATCGCGCTCCGCTCATGACACACAAGATTTGCCTCGACGCAGCTAATCGCTCATCAATTTCCAAAGATCTGGCCAGATTTGCACAGAGTCGGCGATTAAAATACAGTATTTGTTCCACATAAAATACAACAGTAACAGAATGTCACAGATTCCACGCCGCACAAAAACGATACAACATTGCAGTGACAGTTACAGTGTCCATGATTGGAGGGTGCATCTGGGATAATACGAAATGGTCAGCGATGGGTCGGATTTCACTTCGTTTCAACACGCACCACAGTGCCAGAACCAGCGGTACGAAGGAAGTGCAGCTCTCCGTATACATCGCCGATTTGGTACCGTGTCTGGCGCGTCGGTCGGAAGAAGGCAACGATAACACCGTTGGAATCTTGCAGCTGATAGCATGAAAACGGAAGGTGATCAGTCTACTAGGCGCTGGCGACTAGAAAAAAAGTAAAATTGACTCACGACGATATCAGTGTTGTTGGAACTAGGCCGCCATCGATACTGGAGGCCATCAGGGCCGTTAAACACACGAGAACCCTGTGGGACCGTTAAGACTGTCCGGAGAACGCGTTAAATCAGGCGAACGTATATGCGAGGATCGGTCCGGACCAGGTCGGCCATGGGCAACGTGTTCTGGCAGGTAAGTGGATGAGGAAGGTAGAAAATGCGGACAGGCACCAGGATGACCGACCTTGCCGATTACAACGCGTCCGAGGCCACCGTTCGCGGCCCATTCGAGTTTGGCAACACGATCTTCCTTGTTGGGTCGAATGGTACGCCATAAAGTGGTAACGCTCTGGCCGCTCGCAGTGACGGTGGTCTGGACGTTTGAGACGCGTCAATCGTCGTCGGTGTTGGTGGAGAGTAAATCCCGAACCTGAAAACGATAGAGAACACCCCAAGAATTGAAGAGGACGCTTTCCCGAGGGTCTTGGTTGGTCCAGGAGAGAATATCGTTGGATGAGGTAGTCATGGCAGGAGAAGGCTGGCTGCCGAAGGTGGGCCGTTTGGCAAAGCGAAAGCTCTGGGCACCACCGGGATTGGTGTCGCGATTTTATACCAGGGACCTCGGCAAGTGATTAGGAGATCAGCATGTTTTTGCAACGGATCCTTGCACCGATCGGGAACGTGGAGATAAAGATGAATATACCAGCAAAACGTGGTGCACAGAAGAAAGCGTTCACATTGAATCTTGGTCAGTCAAGTCCAAAGCACCCAGTCGGTATGATCGAAGAGGAGCACGAGCCGGGGAGAAGTGATTGAGATTATTCTTTTTACGACGCGCGTTGTTCGAAAAGAAGATCGGCAGGGGCCGGCCCTCCCCTTGACGTGGGGTGGACAACATACCCAGCGTGCAAAAGATATTGACATCCACTGGAAAAACATAGAGTTCGCTGGATTTTGATTTGTTGGGAAACACGAGGCATGCCAGATTAGGCATTTCCGTTGCGAGACATTGGCTCGTTCAATTCGAAGACCTGCATGAACGTGTATTTGTATCCGGGGAATGGGTCAGACACACGCCGATGAAGCATGCCGTGCTGTATCTGGTTTAGAGGCTCTGAAGATACGGTAGATTCACAGCGGGTACGATGCAGCCAACCGATCTTGTCAAGTCGGTCCTGGAAGCGAAGGTAAAAAACAGACGATCTTGGTTACGGATTAGGCATGTCGGGTCCCAATTGCGGAAATGAGGTCGAAGACGGCAAGCGTGGCGCTGAAGAGTGGCAAAGGCTATAGAGTTTGCCCGATCGTACATCAGAAAACGAAGGTTTTGATTTCATTATACATGAACTCTAAGTCCCTCTCGGGTACCGGCCCTTGAGCCACAGATCTGGCTGTCAAATACGGACCCACCCGTTGGATTGTTGCTTCCGCAGGTGCATGTTGATCCATGCAATAATCGGCACGATTTAATCTCATTAACCGACCGTATTCTTTGGTCGATCTTCTGACAAAGCACACTACGAAAGGGTTGTTCAAATTGAATGACAAGAGGAAGAAATAGGCGCCTCGGGAGGGGGAATCAAGGCACGACTTGGACCCCAAGTGATCTGGCGCTCCCCACAATCATCCGCGCGACAGATTCCAGAGGAATATGCTTTATGTGCTCATCTGTCGCCTTGATCTTCGCAATCTCATACACGTGCTTGAGGCTGATGGTCCCGGTGATCTCGTGGCCAGGCCTCCCGGTGCCCTTTTCAATCCCTGCGGCCTTTTTCAAAAAATAAGTCGCGGGAGGGGTTTTGGTGACGAATGTAAAGGTCCGGTCTGGTTGGACCGTGATGACAGTCGGCACAGGGACGCCCTGCTCGATGTGGGCGGTTTTTGCATTGAATTCCTTGCAGAAATCCATGGACTTGACGCCTCGAGCACCAAGGGCTGGGCCAACCGGCGGCGTGGGGGCTGCCTTGCCCGCGGGTATGAGCAGACGCTGCAAGGCGAAATTTAAGGAGTAAAACGACGCGTGGAACAGAGAGACATACCACCATCTGCGCTCGAGCCTTGAGCGCAGCTTTCGACATGATGGTGACCGACTTGGCCAAAGGGTCGCGTGATCTGGCGACGCGTAAGCGCGCGTAACCGTCTTATTTAAGCAAGCTCAGTCTGATCTAGCAGTACGACCACCATGAAGTCCTTAATCGCCCTCGTAGCCCTCGTTTGTGTAGCCAATGCCAGCCCCGTCGACCAAGCTCCTTTTGGCGTCGACTACACCCATCCGGATTTTCCAGGCTTCGATCTCAGCGCTCAGCGCCTGGTCGAGATGCAAGGCCAGCCCCCTGTCTGGCTGTCGGAACTCGAAAAGGTGGTTCTTCCTTGCTTTCTCCTCGGTCGACCACCAACACAAGTGTCTTCAGATCCAAGCGAAAGCACGAGGCATCAAGTTCTTTGACATGTGCTTCATTTGGTGTCTACTCGATGTCCGTGGTGAATTGACCCTCCACGATACAGAACGGATACACGAGACTTAGGAACGGCACCCCGCCTGCAAGTCAAGGGTCTTTAACTCCAATTATCGCTTATTCCACGCAAGTGACTTACATGCGGTCTTTTCCAGCTTCTTTTCCATCACCCAACGCCACAGAGAAGGTGAAGTATCTAATGGTAACAAATGACGCCCCCCTCACGCGAAGACTTCAGGTGAAGCCGATTCTCAAGACACTTTCCACCAAGGGCCCCGAGGAAAATCTCCGGACGTTTTCTAATTTCCGTACAAGATGTACGGTGTCGTTCCCGTTGGAGCCGTACTTTTCAACTGATCCTTTTCTTCCCAGATTATCGTAGTGACGTATAAAAGTTAGCTCCTTGCAACGTGTTCTCTGCTGATTACATGTCTAGACCGGGAAACAGAGTCAAGTTTGGCTGAAGAAGAGGATAGCCGAGGTGAGTCCCCCTAGATTTCAGTCCCGTTCCCTTAGGCTGACTCGGCTCAGATAACATCTGAATCGGCATCCAAATCCCTCCAGAATCGTATAACCATTTCTGAATTCGCGCATTCCTGGGGGCAGAACTCTATTGTACTGTGTTCTGTTATCTATCTGAAGACGGGACCCTTACACCTTCATCTAGATCGCGAGAATCAACGGGTCGTCTACGACAGACGATTCTGTTGTCGTCATTGGTGCTCACCAGGATAGCACGTATGTCATCTGCGTCTTTCCGTTTGCTTGATAGCACTTACGTCTCTCCAGAAACATGTGGCCTTTTCTCCCAGCTCCGGGGGCAGATGGTGCGTTCCGATATTCCTATCTAAACCCGCCGAGCGCTTATATTTCCCAGACGATGGTTCTGGCACTGTAACAATCCTCGAAGCGTACCGAGCACTGTTGGTCGCTGACTTCCATCCTGAACGCACAATTGGTTTATACATATATCATCTCGGTGCTTTCGGCTGCTGACGGCGGTTCTCCAGAATTTCACTGGTATTCCGCCGAGGTTGGTGTATATAGCGGTGGAAAAGGGTTCCATCATCTAATTTATCTATTATTCCAGGAAGGTGGTCTCCTCGGTTCTCAGGCTGTGGCGCAAGCTTATGAAGGACGTGTGAATGTTATTGCTATGAGTCAAGTAAGACGTTCCTTCGAATGACCCCAGAATTTTTCTAACACAGTTGGATCAGTTTGATATGACCGCCTGGGTCAAGGTTATCCAACTACAGCGACATGTTCCGCACAAAACTGATGTTTGAATAGCGCGGTACTCGGGAGGAAGTTGGAATCATCATGGACTTTGTTGATTTGCCGTGGGTGACAGCCTTTTCTGATCATTACCCTCGGATTTAAAGCAATTTTAGTCTCACTGAGTTCAATAAGCAACTCGTTGACTTGTATCTTGATATCCCCTGGGTTGAGGTTAGTCGTGGAAATAAACTTGGCCACCTGATTGCTCAAATGCCGTTCTTATAGACGCAGTGCGGGTACGCCTGCAGCGATCAGTCAGTTTCTTTCTCAAGTCCTTCGCCAGAACAGGCGCTCATCTGTCTTTGTAGTGCTTCATGGAGGAAGGCCGGATATCCCAGCTCCTTCACCATCGGTGAGCATAATGAATGTTCTGATCCGGCCCAAACTGACTTCTCCCGCGCGCGTTACTCAGAGAGCACGTTCGCGAATTCGAACAAGAACATCCACTCGGCCAACGAGTATGACTTTTACTTCATGCTCAGATATTGCAGATTGATTTTTTTTCCAGCCGCATAGATATCTCGGACGAGTTCAGTTTCTCACACTTGCTCGAATTCTCCAAGCTCGCTGTCGCATTCGCCGTCGAGCTCGGGGGCACTTCGAATTAGAACGGACTTATCTTTGGAATGTTATATACCGTAACTTTAGTACTTTACGAACGTTTAGTGACCAAACTCGAGTTCCTGGATCCGGAGGTACCTTGCTTTACTTGTCCGACTTTCAGATCATTCGCCCTTTTACCCACGCTCTGTTTGGCTCCCAACGTCACCATCTCTGAAAGTCCCGTAAACATCTCATCACGACTAAAAGTGCTGGAAGTGATCACGGAGGACCCAGGTCTGCCCTTTGATGTGCACTGCCACAATCAACCCCCTGAATACAACTCATGCCCGAGGACGGGCAACCCAACGATCTTCGCGGTCGATACGCGCCCAATACGGCCATTTCATCCGCCCGCTCAGCGTCTTCAGTTTCAAGAGGTCCTGACTACTTGCCTCCCGCTCGGACTTCATTCAAAAGACCCTCCGATCGTTCCTATCCCGCCTCTCCCCAAAAACGTCGACGGCTTAACAAACCCCCTCGTAGGGAGATTACACGCGAGCTGCCCCCTTCTTGCCGGAAGGGCGCCGTCGAATGCCGTCGCGAGAGGAAACTGTTCATCGCCCGCGAAATACAATATCTGCAGGAAACGGGGATGCATATTGTGGGTTATACCGTTGCGGAATCGGCCGTTCACTTTACATGTGTGGATGTGGACGTCCTTAACTCCTCACTCGCACCGCGGCAGAATGGCAGTCAACCCAAAGAGGTGGATGTGCTTAACTCCTCACTTGCGCCAAGACACATGCAACAGAATGAGCGGAGTCAACCTAAAGTAATTGTGTGTTTTCGGCATGCTTCTGGTTTCTCAACTTCGTTCTCAGGTTGAACCGCTATCACAATATTTGCCGGGTCCCCAATCCATAGTTTCTACTATCCCTGGTCCTCCTCGCTTCTTCAAATCAGGAACCATTTCTTTTAAACCCCTCCTTCCTGTTGTGGATGAGGCCATTCGAGAGGCCGCTGTCGCAACGCGTCCTCCCAGGGCTTTTGATGTCGATCTTGAATATCTGCCTCCTGTTGCTGAACTTATATTTGGCAAGCAAGGCCTGCCTTCGTCAAAATCGACGAGGGCTTCATCATCCATTGCAGGCATCTCCGTCCCAAATAAAGCGACAACAGCATCCAATTCCGTGTCGCAGCCGGTGAAACCTCTTCCTTCTCGGTCTCAAACGCAAGCGATTGCGTCCACCCACCCTCCCTCACGGGAAACTAAAGGCCAGACTCCAATTGGCGTTCCCCCATCCATCTCCGCCTCTTCCGACCCTTTGGTTTCATCGACCTCCTCTATTCTCGAGTCGCCGCTCCCCAGCAGCGACTGCTCATATGAACCTGATGGTGACGAACTCCGAATCCCAATTCGACAACAGCATGACAAATTGCGTCGGTTCTTGTGCAGAGCTTCTGCCTCGACATCTGTCATTGTTTCAATGTACGGAATTCTCGAAGGCGTCGATGTTCGATCTCGGAAGTAAGTCCTCCGCAATTAAACTTTCCCTCTTGTTGCTGACTTCCCCAAGACATTGGCTCGTCGCTCAGGGTTCGAATCCTGTGAAAGAAGCGGTAGAAGACGCCTGCCTGGTGCCCGACGGTAATCGAGCAATTACTGTTCTGGGCCATGGCCGTGATAATCACCAACTTTCTTTGATCAATATCACCGACATCGACGATGGCGCAAGCTCTTCTGACACTGGAGTGGTGCCTTTTCGCCAAAACCAGGGGGTTTCCACGATTGATCTTAAACGACCCTGGAATGCTGCAAAGAAAGGCGGAGTCAGCGCTGTAGCCTCAATGATGCAGCCATTGACGTTCGTCAGTGGAGGATATGACCACGTTGTTCACCTATGGACCCTGGAAGACGACCTTACATCAGCCTCGCCAGTAGTATTAAATATAAAGCACAATTCTCAAGTCCAGTCCCTCCTTGCCATACGCGATACCAGCCATAAACTTGTATCCGCCGGAGCAGACTGCAGGTGATAACATACGCTCGCTCTATCCCAATCGCGCACTCACCCGTTATAGCGTTCACATTTGGGATCTATCATCGGAACGAGTGGTTCACACAATCAAAACGTCGAATTCAGTCTATCATGCACATCCAACAACCTCGCCGTTCTGTACTCTGCTAGAGGTTTGAACTGGCCGACCTATCCTCTTCAACGTTGCCTGACGTTTTGACAGGTGGCTCATCGCGAATTGCAATTTGAGGTCCGTGATCATCGCTGTGTACCCGATTTCCCGGTCCAGAGGTTTGGTTACACGTGCCCACAAGTACATGGAAGATTTATGAAGGGTATGCGTATCCTCCAGGCTCCCACTCGGAGACTCACTCCTCCAGTCAGGATCTACCCTTTCTAATTGTTTTGCGTCGGGAGACAGAGGTGGGCGCGTACGTCTCTGGGACCTGCGCAGCACCGCCAGGCCGCGTGCCGAGGTTTGTATTTTCTTCCCTGATATAATGTTGATTTTTTTTTATCAATGCCATCCAGATTGAATGCTTCAACGGGCAGAAGATTGCGCATCTCGTGTTCCAATCGTCCCGCCTCCTTGCTTGTTCCGAAAATAATCAGATTCGTTGGATTAAGTATGACCAGCCGTTATAGGCAATAACTGCTAGCTACATACGCTCGCATTAATTTTTAGTGAAGTGTATTTTATAATTGCCTTGTATGGACACGGACGTTGCGGTGTATTGTAGCTGTTTGTCCCATGTTGATATCGGTCCGCCTTGCCGGATACACCATGTCATGAGCGCATCGCGTCTGCGACTGAAGGACGATGTCGAACGAGCCTATACCGTCCAAACACGATCCGCGGTCGAAGTTCGCCTTTTTTTGTTTTCTTTGCCATGAATTCATTCCTGCTAGGGAGCTCTGCACGGTGGCGCTTTCGGTTTGGGGCTAACCATCATTACCCACTACACTTGGCCATTCTTCAGGTACGTGGCCCGAGTCCACCCCCATCCAATAGACCCTGTAGCTCCCTTCCCTCAGACGACAAACTTTTCAATTCAAGGGGTTTCTAGTGTGCACTTGTGCGTCTTCGCTTCGGTGTCCTTCGCCCATCTCAACGGTTGCTTAGGTTCCGTCTTTGGCCTGGTCATTAGTGCCGAGAGAGCACTGCAAGAGTACGAAGCCGTTAGGCGGTGGGAGGAGAACACGATTCGCAAAGAAGCCCGGCTTGACCTCGCTCGCCGTGGGATTATTCCAACTGAAACAGCAATTGCAAAATGGAGGGCAGAAAGAGACGTCGTTGAACCTCGCGACGATGTATGATATATAGATCTCACAAAGTCACAGTACGTATCAAAAACCAGCTTTCTGGTCGAGTCTATCATGATTGAGTGTGTTTGAAAGAAAGCAAGAAAGTCCGGTGGTATGTGCTTAGCAAATGAATGTTATGCCAGACTTAGTTCCATCCTTGAGGAGCGAAGCTGTTTTGAGACGGCTGTGTCCACTGAGCCTGGTTATCCAATTGTGTGGGAGGTCTGGGAGGCGGCCCAGGATAGTATGGCGATGCAATATACGAGGGGAGCGGCGGAGGCGGTGGCGGCGGGTTTTGAGGAGAATACTCAAGTGGGGGTGGGGGAGGCGGAGGAGGAAGTGCAGGGAAATTCGGCTGCTGTAGGTGGGTTGGCGGGGGAGGGAGACTGGATCGCCGCCGAGGGTTAGATTGGGAAGGTGGAGGCGGCGGCGGGGGAGGTGACTGGTAAGAGTTCTCCTGCGAGTCATTATATGCCTGATGGTGGTGTTGGAGAGGTGGGGGAGGGGGCGGCGCAGGCTGATAATTTTCCTGGAACGTGGAACTGATGGCATGAGGAGGACTATACGATCCTGAATTCGGCGGTTGGCTCGATGACGGGGGCAGTCCGTATAGTTGGTGATCCGGCGGCGCGTGATACTGGGGCTGCTGGGGCTGCAGCGGCAGAGGACGCGACCCCGGTCCGGCGCTCAATGTCAGTGAATTGCTGTGCGATAAAGAAGGCGCGGGAGGCTGATTTGTGGGAGATGGAGGGAGTGGATACCCTTGCTGCGTCGGGGGAGTTGCGCTTTGCGCATGCGGCTGGGGAATGTTGTATTGCTGAGGAGCAGGTTGAAATTGCGAATACTGAAAAGACTGTGATGGTGGAAGTCCTTGCTGAGAATGGAACGTGGCTGACGACGAAGAGGGGAGGGGAGGGACGTATCCAGGACCCGGTGTATGTGATACGGCAGGCGGATAAGGTGCTGGTGGGTTGATATGGGATGCTGCATAGCTCATTGGAGCCGGTGTATGTGCAAGAGGCGGGGCGAAACCAGAAGGGTCAGAAGGGTGTGACGAAAGTGGAACAAATCCCGAAGAATTGGATAGAGGCATGAACCCAGACGACGCAGTTGGCATGCTATAACGGGGTCCACGACTAGGCGGTGGGTTGTACACCACCGATCCTGTGTCGTACTGAGGCCGATAGAGAGCTTGTGGAGTGTAAGGAACCGGCCGCACAAAGCTCGAAGGATCGCGGGATTGTGTAGGAGGTGCCAAAGGAGGGTCGTAGGAGTACACCGAGGTGGCATCAGTGATAGTCGGTTCATATCCATGAGGCGGCGGATAGGTAGAAAAGCCGGAAGAGGAGGGCGGTCGGCCATTATGCATGGTTGAGTGAGGAGGCTGGCAACAGAAGGCGTAAGTAAGATTCGACGAAAGTATGTACAAGACTTACGGGAAAGGTTCCCCGTCTACGACCTGGATCAACACCGAACTCAGCAAACTCATTGGTCAGAGCGGTAAAGGAGGCAACACGACTCCGATGTTCCTCCTCATAAGGAGGCCGATAGAGATCTAGTTGGGCCAAGGAATTGGACGATCGTAGAGTGGACGGTACGGAATCAGATTGACGACGTGAATGATTATGGACGCTGCTTGTGGAAGCGACTCGCGATGAGTGAAGTCCACCCCCAGGTACAGCGTCGGCGTCGTCGAAGGGAACGAAGTCGCCCGGACCAACATACTCCCTGTTACCCTTGGGCACCTGCGGGATAACTTTTTTTTCTGGGGGAGGTTCCTGATCATCAAAATTAGTACTCGGACAATTAATCTCTGGGATACGGACATTAGACCAAAATGTCAACTCTAGGTAGACCTTCCCGGCGAATTTATCTTTATTCATTAGAGTAAACCATTCTGAATATCGTGCAGTCAGTTCACGTGAATGCAACGTAGGGCTTTACTCACCGTCAGTTTCTCCCTTTGTCAAGACTTCCGTTAGATCTACGTCCGCTTGACCGATTAGATCGGGTTCTCGAGGATCGTCTGCAAAACATGAAAGCTTCATGATTCTGCCTCCTTTGATGTTCCTCTTGCCGTCCTTCGGGGGCGGAGGTGGTGGAGTGCCGTCGGGTTTGTTGATTGCCACCTCTGTATCGTCCTCGTACAGTGTGAATCGGATCTCGTCGTCCCATTCGGGATGTTGTCCACCCCGCTTAATGACTTTGGTTCGTTGCTTCTCGCCATTGACAGAGACCACGCAATACGGATCCTGCTTTCCTATATTCCTGCAAATGATCAGATGGGTCGAAAGAGCCAACTGGATCGGAGGGCACCTTTTATTGGGAAGGTGATTCTGGTGAACATTTGAATGGAAAACACCGAGAGTTGTAAATGAACGCACGGCTTTAAGGATGACGACTACGAGGGTTCCGATTTCTCGCGGGTTGAACGACATGAAAGAGGGAAAGAATCCAGCGAAACAGAGCGAAACGCGGTATGTATGGGGAGGGGTGAAGATGCAAGAAACACGGTTGTCACACCAAATGCTCAGCCACTTGAATCGTAGCATGAATGATTTTGGACCTTTCGGCTTCACGACTCTTCTACTGGCCATTGCAGTGGCCCTGTGTTCCATTTTGATGCTCGACAAGTGGTCTACGCCTAATTTTTTCCGACAAAACCCAATCCCTGCCGAGCTCTATCCGAGCACTGGTTCCCCCGATTCTCAGTCTGCAGCAGATGTCACCGCTGTTCTACTGAATTGGGTCCGACTCCCGAATGTGGTGCAAATCGTAACGGTGCTCTGCGGGGCTCAGCTCGATGGTTTAATAAAGGAAGTCGTTGTGTGGAACAACAACCCTCAACCGCTCGCAGACGATGTGCGCCAATCATCTTGGTCCTTGTATCAAGTGCTGTATAGCATTTAGGACTTCATGAAATGCAATTGCTCGCCGAGCAAACTTCGGATTCATAATTCACCGGAGAATTTATATTTCCAAGCGCGATTCATTGCCTGTTCCAACACCTCGACAACATATTGTTTCATTCAGGTGTGGGGCTGTTAATTGGCCATCCTAGCTCACACCTCACAATGTCGCTAGGATGACGATTATTTAGTCGACCCTGAAGTCATTCAGAGCGTGCGCGCCCGGATAGATACGCATGACATCTTTCTTCTACCGCCCGACGAGGTTCTATCGAGCCACCTCTTGACCATTAATTCCCCTTCAACAAAAATCACCTTTGGATTCTCTTGGCTTGGATATGGTGCTCTCATACTAAGGAGTCACGCTGAATCCTTTCTTGCTCTTCTCGAGCGGTTGGGCGCATCTCAGGAAGCAACCAAGATGGCTGACAACTATTACTCGATTCTCAGAAATTCTCTACCGGAGGTATGGACTAGTGCGCCAACCCCCCTTTTCGGCGGTGGCGCCTTCACCGTTGGCGAGGAAGGCATTGCTAGAAACCGTAAACATATCGTGAGTCCTACTCTATTTATTCTCCCCTTGAATACCTGACAATGGTAGGCTGCAGCTGCGGAATATCTTGACGCAATTGCAGCCGACAGGCATACCAACTCTCCTGAATGGCCTTACGTTTCCCTGGGATCTTTTCCACCGAAACCTGAGCTTGAACGCTCACCCTGCAAAAAAACTGTATGCGTCTTGGAATCGAACGTAAAATCCTTCCCAGATATGTTCGCCAAGGACATGTACAGAACGGCTGGGGAAATTTTCTCTCGTGAAACACAACTTTCTAAGACACTCACGGAAGAGTTCACTTCCGCTTATGTGAATTTCCCGTTGTCCAATGCAGTGGATACGAACCCCAACACTTCTTATCGTAGTATCTGGAGTAACCATCTTTGAAGTTGTTTTGGCATGCAGTGGCTCACACACTTAGCAGATGCGGCCCCTGGCGATACCCTGGTGTTGGACATCTTCGACCGCGTTCCCGAGACGACTAGGAATGGCGTCGAATGGGTGTGGATAGTTGACGCCGGCACAGCTCGGCTATTGAGAGCCTCGTTGTATTCTTATTCCTCGGACAAACTCTTTTGGGTATTTTTTCAACCCTGGTAGACGCCAAACCTTATTAACATTTGGTAGGCAGAGTCCCCGAGAAATGTTTCTTGTACTCCTTATTCACGGGATACTGCTCCTGCCGCCTTGGAGGAATGTCGCATATGGATGACTCTTGATCATGCAAGATACTTCCGCCTGCAATTTCTTGAAGCAAACCTGATGCTTCCGTGGGGCATCTATGAAACTTGGTTACATGTTAAAGAGATTTTTTAGGTGTTCGCTGTGGGCTTTCTTTAATTGAATGATTTAGAATCCATCCTATCCTATCCACAACTCTATCAGAAAATCCACTCACTTGGCATCGTCGAACCTCCGCTTTTATCGGTCAGGTCCAAGCCTCCTAATGAGCAATAATGGCTCTCGCTTTCGTGTACCTGCTCGTCAAAATTTGGATCCGTCCGTCACAGAAGGTTGAAAATACACTTTCCCTCCTACTTACTTGTTTTGCTTCCTTTCGTATTCTTGTCCCAGTTGTACATTATATCCCGTAGTCAGAATCATTGAGCTGCGAGGAACTGCTTTTTTGGTGTTGCACGAAGTCGGCAATAATAGAAACTGAACTGAGGCGTCGCGCGCGTTCGAGCCGGTCTCCCGCGATGATCCTCTTTCGTCTGTACACTACTATACGCCAGTCCAACGACGCCGCCCGATGAACCGTTCCGACGCAGATGAACAAGGGTCCGCTGGACTCCTCAAGTCGCTTCATATCTCGTACATTCAAAATCTTGGAAAGGTCAGCAGAGTCCAGACCTACTTGAAGTCACCAATCGTAATTATCTTCCAGAGCACTGATGACCTCGCATATCATCTCACTGCGCATCTCCGGCTCAATGCGATCTACTGGGGTGTCAACGCCCTTTCTATAATGGGCCACCCGGAAGCCTTGGACAGAGATGATGTTATACGATTCATTGAGAGCTGTTGGGACGAGGAAGCTGGTACAACCCCTCCGATGGCCTTTCATTCTCATTTACTTTCGACTAGGTGGATTTGCGCCTCATCCGGGTCATGATGCGCATATCTCGACCACCCTTAGCGCTATACAGATACTCGTAATATACGAGGCACTGGACCGGATAGATGTTCCTCGCGTTTCCAAATGTATGTCCAGTCTTTCACCCTATAACTCTCACCTCACTGTGTCGTCTAGTCATACTATCTCTCCAGCAACCATCGGGGGTCTTCGCTGGTGATTCATTTGGCGAAACAGATACCCGATTCAGCTACATCGCGGTTAATGCTCTGTCCCTCCTCGGATGCCTGGATCAGCTCGATAAAGACAAGACAGTGGATTATATCAAGCAGTGCAGAAATTTCGATGGGGGTTTTGGGCGATGTATTGGTGCCGAAAGTCATTCAGCTCAAGGTGCGCCACCCGCATCAAACGCTGTCCGTTTAACGTTGATCTCGTGCAGTATTCGTCTGTGTAGCTGCATTGGCCATATTGGACCGATTAGATGAAGTAGACAGTGACACTCTGGGATGGTGGTTGGCCGAAAGACAGCTTCCGAACGGAGGTCTTAATGGCCGACCCGAAAAATTGGAAGATGTGCGTCCATTCTCCTTTGAATCTTTCTATATTCACCTTCCCAGGTTTGTTACAGTTTTTGGGTACTTTCGGCCATGTCAATTCTCAATAAAGTGGCGTGGATCGACTTTGAAAAATTAACGTCGTTCATCCTTTCCTGTCAAGTGCGTTTTATTTCTTGGCAATTTTTCCGACGTGTCTAATCATGCGAACAGGATACAGAAAAGGGCGGAATCTCCGATCGCCCAGGGAACATGGTTGATGTATTCCATACCAACTTTGGTATCGCAGGTAACCGTCTAACCTGGCTTTCCGTGCTCCCCCAAGTGACTCGAACCTGTTAGGTCTCTCCATCTTGGGGTATCCTGCTTTGGTCGACTTGGACCCGGTTTACTGTATGCCTGCGTCAATCATTGAAGCGAAGGGCCTCAGGAAGGGGTGGAAGAATCTAGATAGACGGCAATTGGAGTGAGCGCTATAGATATTCGTATCTTTTTCCCTCCCTCCCGTAATCCTAATGTACATGTGTGAAATAACGTGAATACTCGTTTAACTTTCCTGCTTTAAACCAATCAACCACGTTTTTTGTACTTACAGTACGGCCCCGGCTGAGTGGCACTGGCCCCGGCCCTGTTAGTGACCTGGGGACTGGCAACGTAAAGGGTTTTGATGGCCTTGCTCAAGGCAGCGTCGGTGCAGCCTCAGTTGTCAATATTTTGGATGAACTTTGAGGGGGAAGGTTGTTTGCATTCACCTTGCGCATGTATTCTGCGAGACAGAATTTTCATTTTATCCCTTGTTAGTCTGTTGTGAATTCTTTTCTCCGTTTCACATCAATTCCACACCCAAATCCGGTAATTCATAAAACTCTTCCTGGGCAAAATTCAAAAATTCTGTCTCGCAGAATACATGGACATGGCTCTCATATGTCGCCTCAATTTTTATTTGAAGTCATAGCGTCAGTGGGGAGGACTGCAGCGACCCCAGACGATGGAATAAACAAGTGCAAACAGACATTTTCGTTGGTGTGATTGATGCCAGTCCACTAACAGTTACACTGTTACAGGATTATTGATCTGGACCGGCGCGTGATCGTGTTTCGGCCCACTGAGTTAGATGGTTATCGGGTACTGCCATGTCGCATTTGCTTTCCACCACCAAGAACATCCTCCATCGCAAGTCAAGTAAATCCACCATGCCTGTCTCCCCGCGCAATCCGGTGACGCTCGCCATCGTTGGCTGTGGTCAGCGCGGCAAGGCGTACGCAGAATACGCCATCCAGTCTCCTGAGTTCTGCAAGGTCGTCGCAATCGCAGAGCCGCGTCCGAAGACTCAGCGCCAATTTGCACATCTCCACAAGGTCGACAACACGCTTGTCTTTGACACCTGGCAAGACCTACACGCAGCATCGGCGGAGACGATAAACACCATCGGAAGGCGACTCGCAGACGCGGTAGTGGTCGCGGTTCAAGACCACATGCATAAAGAGGTCGTACTGGCGTTTTCAGGCCAGGGGTACGACATTCTCTGCGAGAAGCCGATGGCTACTACGCTTGAGGACATTATCGAAATCGAAGAGGCTGTGAAACGGGCTGGCACGATCTTTGGAATGGGGCACGGTAGGACTTATTTTGTACTCTGTTGACCACTTGTCTCATTTGGACGCAGTGTTGCGATACTCGCCATACAGCCGCGAGATCACAGAATATGTCCGCTCTGGTGCGCTCGGGAAACTCGTCAATCTCGTTCAGGTCGAGCCTGTCGGATACTATCACTTTGCCCATTCATACGTAAGAGGTTTGGATCAATTTTCCGCTCTCTAGCAACGAGGCTCTCCAGAAACGAAACAGACTAATGATACCTCAGGAAACTGGGCCACCGAGAAAGGGAGCTCGTTCTCGCTCATGACAAAATGTTGCCAGTAAGCCTTTCATGTCGTCCGCCGACGCACAACCTAGCCAAATTCATTCAGTGACATCGATATCATCTGCTTCTGGCTCTCGCCTTCCGTCCCTGCCCGCGTTTCATCATTTGGCTCACTGCAACATTTCCGCAAATCTTCTAAACCTGCATCTGCAGGTTCCGCGACTCGTTGTCTCGATTGTGACGTTTACGGTTATGTGCCGCGTAAACATGAGCCCCCTAACGCATGTGTAGGTCCCATAGAAAAGGAATGTGCTTACAGCGCGAAGAAGAGTCAGTTCCCCATCGGTCTTCATTGTCCCCCCTGATAAATACACAGTCTACTTGGACTCGGTCTCTCGTGGTAACACGGGCTTCCCCGTGGCACCGCTCGTTGACGGCCTGCCAGACATCGAGAATGTCACCCGCGCCCTGCGTACAGGACCGTACGGTCAGTGCGTGTACGAGTCGCCAAACGACGTTTGCGACCACCAGGTCGTGAATCTCGAGTTCTCTGACGGCGCGACCGCATCATTCACCATGGTCGCATACACGTCGTTGATCTGTGACCGCCAGGTGCGACTGCACTTCACGAACGGTGAAATCGTCGGTGACATGCGCACATTTACTGTCCACGACTTCCGCACGGGTAAGCGCACGACGAGCGTCCCGCGAGATGAAGGCGGCGGCCACGGTGGCGGCGATCTGGGGCTCATCCGCGCGTTCGTCGAGGCGGTGCGTACAGGGCGGCAGGACGCACTCGGCACGACCCTCGAAGAGGTCGTCAAGAGCCATATGACGGTCTTTGCGGCAGAAATGAGTCGGCGCGAGGGGCGTGTAGTCGACTGTGTAGAATTTGAACGTACCGTGAGAGAGCGGGTGGCAGCGCGCAAGGCATCCATATGCATAGTCAATACCGCGTCCACTGCCACAACGAATAGCACTACTGTCGACGACACTAACAAAACATAAATCCATTGTTCCTCTTGCTATCGCAATCTTGCATCAATCTGATTTTTAAGTTCAATGTGCAAGATTTGTCGTCACTTCAACCAGAGGGGCCGACGCGTGTAGATATCCCGAGGGTGCACTTTACGGCTCAGTGAAACAGTATACAGATGAAGCAGTAGGTAGATGACAAGCACTATGATATGATACAAACAAATCCTAAGGGATAAAGCAGATGTACTGGGTTGAGAAATGAAGCACTGAAAGAAAGGGAGAGAAAAAAAAGAGCTCGATCAATCCTGCAGTTCGAGCTCCCTGCGGATGATCTCCCTCACTTCACGCAGTCCGCCTGCTTCGCGCTTGACTCTCCGCGGGCTCCGGGTGACGAGCGCTTCCGCACTGTCAATTACAGCTCCTGGACTCCCGGGTACCAGCGGCTTCTTAGAGAGGCCACCTTCGGCGCTTCCAGCGGATGGAGCGGGCATCTCGAGCCAGGCTTCGCCGGCGATGTTCAGCTGCTTCAGGAAGAAGGGACACAACTTCGTGAGTATCGCCAAAGAATCGACTGCTTCTGCCGACGACAAAGGGACGGGCGACGATTTGATCACGGCGGTGGTCACCTCGGACATGGGCAATGCGCGCCGCTTACGGACCGTCGGGGACGCTGTCGATCCCGGGGCGGGCGTAGAGAACATCCTATATAATTAAATCAGCACGAGAAAGTTTGCAGGCGACGCTTGACTCACATCCAGACACTTTCCGCGACCCCTCCCAGGCGGCCCAACAAGCACCTCCTTCGCAGCTCATCTTGGCCTATTTTGAGCATCTGGTCGCGGGTCAGCTTCCCGCCCGCAACCTCACTGCTGGCAGCTTTCGTTGGAGAGGCTGAGAGGGAGCGCTGACGAAGACGCTCATAAAGAGCCTCGCGGCGAGAGGAAGACGGTGTCTGTGGGACGGTGGAAGCGGTGGCCCCGCGCTGGTGAACGGGTGTAGAAGGCTGAGAAATAACTTCGGAGGTTGACGCAACAAGGGACGTTCTCGGAGTGCGCGGCGTGAGCTCGTGTGCGGGGCGGTTCAATCGGGAAGAAGGGGTCCGGGGGACGATACCAGAACTCTTGGTAGGAGATTTCGAGACGATAGCAGATGTGAGAGGGAAGGGGATCGCAGACGCATGGACGGTGCTCTTGAATTTGGAAGGGGAGCGGGAGGGAGACGAGGGAGGTCCTGGGGGTTTGAAGGGGGAAAGGGTGGATTTTGGAGACAACGAGGCAAGAGTGCGGGTCAGGGATGTTGTTTTGGTTGATGCGGAAAGACGGGGGAGATCCGCGTAGGGGATGGGAGGAGCCGGAGTAACGCCTGGATGGAGCTTATGGATTCGAAATGAGCAAATATAAAGGATAAGGTCAAGGATGGAACGTACTGCCACCCAACTGTGGACCTTCTCGCGGAATGCTTGCCTGCGGTTTTCCCCCGCAGCTGTCCAGCGAGCGACGGCGGCCATGCCACCAAGCATGTCCTTGTCGATGTCCATCTCGACCTCAATTCCGATACCGTACGCAGGAACTCGTTTTCCGTCCACTCTTGAATGATGAGTGGCTGGACTGACGACTATACCCATGGCACCTCGTGTCCAGTCCTTTTGGGGAGGTCTGTCATCCAAGAACGGGTTATCGTCGTCCTCGCAGGAGGCTTTAGAGGGTAACGTCTTTCCATCCCACTCCCAGATCCAACAAAGCCTGCGTAGATCATCGACATCAAAGTGCGTCGCTAACCCAGAGTAAGTGCTCAGTGAGAGGTTGTTCAGTACATTCCGGACGATTCCCGTGTCCGACGTCGGGGACACGGCGCAGGTCGCGAGTGCGTGAGAGAGTGCGTGTTGCAGGCCTGTATAAACGGTGCAAAGACGCGACAAGTGAAGGGGGAGCTGAGGGACAGGTGCCTCTCCGTCTTGGTGGGAGACGAGGGAGCGGTGGCTTGGAGCCCTGGAGTAATAAGTTGCGTCAGATACTGGAGATGCGAGGCCACCAGAAGAGTAGTCGAACCTGGTTCTCAGTTTCTTGGGAGTCGTTGTATTCTCGTCGCGTTCTGGAGGACATCGTTTCTTCTTTGGGGAGACTGGAAGAGACGTATAAAGGTCTGACATGAGATGGGACAGGCTTGGTATGAGATGAAACGCGTCGATAATAGGGAGAAACGAGAATTGGCAGGTGGGTGTCGCGGAGAGGAAAGAGGCCTTTGGTCATGTGACTATCACATGTCACCGTGACGTAACGGTACCACCCTCCGCTCAGTCATGTCTGTCCGTCCGTCTCTTTTGGACAACTCTGTGAACGAGCCTCCGCGATGGCAGCAACGAGGCTTCGGAAATGTCTTCAATTTTTATTAATGCTGTATTTCAGTTCGATCGTACTAGGTACCAGCCTTCGCGACCACACAACGAATTCAACACCACGAGCATTCAGCCACAAGCGCCACCAGCGCTCCGCTTTGTTTACGTTTTAATCCTCCGTTGATTGCCCCTGACGGCACAATTCACTCCTCCGCCGCCTTCGTGCCTAGGCGCTAATTTTGCCTTCGAGCTGTACACGTTGTCTCATGAAACAACACGCCCTTTCCTCAAGCCCCCAACTTGCGTCGAAAACAAAAGACTAGCAGAACCTATATAAAAGAGCAGATCCTCCCCGGCATTCTGAATCATGGATGCTACTACTCCAAACTCGACTAAGGTTCCACGAGACTATCAAAATCGAATGTCTGTCTCGCCTATTTCTTGTTCTGGTATTATCTCTCATCGTGTTTCAGTGAGTATGGTTTTGAGCAGTTAAAGAGCAAGTCATCTTTTGCTTGACCAGTCACTCGCATAAACCGGGCCTCAGACGACGTTTTTAATTTCCTGCATGTCGAAAAATTGGCCCAGGAAACGATCTTGAAACTTGAGCGCGAGTTAAATGTATACAAAATCGCACTTGAAGGACGTGAGACTGAATGCACTCGACTTCGGAAATTGCAAGAGGAAATGGCGAAGGAAAATGCAGTTTTGAAAGAGCAAGTCAAGGTAACTAGTTTCACCGTAAGGCGCGACGTAGAAGTTGATGATTCCACTCCAGGGCCATAGAGTTATCACGCTGATAGATGGCGACGGCTCGATTTTCTCGAGTGATCTCATAACTCAAGGTCAACAGGGTGGTCACTTCGCAGCGCGCTCATTGTCCGACTCCATCGTCCAATATCTCTCCTCAAAATACACCGCTATGCCCTATCAGCTCTGGGTTTACCTGTTTTATAATAAACGTGGACTGATGGATACTTTTAACCGAGTCGGCCTCGCCTCACTCAATAAAACTTTTGAAGACTTCATCTCGGGATTTAATCAAGCCGCCGACCGCTTTACCATGGTCGATGTGGGAAGCATGAAAGAGGCCGCTGACGCCAAATTGAAAGGTACACATTCATTTTCTGCGGACATAGGGCGCTGAAAATAATGCTCGTGGTCAGCGCATCTCCAAGATGACGTCCACCTTCCCCAAACCTTCAAAATCATTTTCGGTGGTGTGTAAATGTTACAGATTTGCGAGTGCTCTCATAGAGGAATACAGGATGCCACGACAACGGATATGCCTCTAGTCTTCATTCACAAATCACAGCCGGGTTCCGCGACAAGTTGATTCTTCTCAAAGGTTATGAAGAGATGGCAACTGCGATAACTGAGCTAGAGCTTCCATTCCTGGAGATTCCAAACCTCTTTATGACTCACAAGCTGGTCGCTCGAACTCGATGGATCGCCGCGTCGTCCACGTCAGATCAGATGGTTACCGACACTCCAACGTTCTGGGACGGAGAGTCAGACGAGGCGGATCCCCCGGGACCCAGTTACTCTCGTGTATTGCAACGTGCAGCACCAGACTTGCGTGAGAAAAGCCTCCGCGAACAAAGCCCCTCAACCGAGGCGAGTTGGGAAAGTTCATACATGCTGGCTGGTACTCTAGGCACCAGACGTGTTACTCCGGGTGTCGTTGAGTTGCAAAACTTTTGTTTGCGCCCAAATTGTACTGATACGTATCTAATATCGGGCGTCAGCGTCTTTCGAAGCGTGAGCATCACCGTGTCGTTTCGCCTCCTTGACCATTTTCCAGACAAACCACCTCCTTGTACTCTGTTTTATCTTTCCACGTGCAAGCTTGGCTCGAAATGCAAATACGGGCACGACTACCTCCTGAATGATGAGCATTTCCAGGAGTTGCGCGATAACGCGAAATTGGGGCCCTGCCCGATGATCAATCGAGGTGAGTCTGATTTCCACTATTTTGCTGGACGTAATCCACATCTATTTGATACAGGAGATGTGTGTACGTGGGGCGATGCTTGCTGCTACGGCCATTTTTGCCCCCACTCGACCAAATGTCCCTTCCAAAAATTGGGAAAATGCAAATTCAGAGGAGGTGCGTGTGGGCTGATGTTCTGATGGCGACATTAACGCGGGCTTCTTCCAGCTGATATGCACCGGGCGGCGCGCGTCCCTGCATAGAGCGTCAAACTCAGTGAATCATTATTATCTACCTGATTTGGTCTTGTGCATGGCGTGGCGTTGTGATGTAATTCCGCGGACGAATCAAAAGCGGATTCCTGATGAGGCGAAGGACTCTGGCCGTGATGGAATGTTCTGCAACACACCGTTTCATCCAACAAAGGCACTCTCTGTTGCTCCGCCGCGTCTCGGCTTCCTGTGGGAACGCTAAAATTATGACATTCCATTTCCCGTCAGTTTCTATCCGAGCAAAAAGAAGCCGAAGAAGCAAGTTTGACTTGCTCGTATTTTACTTATGCTTTAAAGGCCTTTCACGTTGACTAAACGTGTCTCGTCCCCGCTCTTTCCTTGACCACACTACCCCGCCATGGCCACGCAACCGTTGGGAGAGGCGAGCCAGCAGCATTGGTCTGAGTCCAAATAGTGTATGCGCATCCACTGACTTCTGATGTGTTGTAAAGGGACGACACCATCGCCAGGCTCCTCAGTACCGCGCGCCATTTGACTCGTTTGCACTTCCTCATCTCCGTTACAGACCTATCAAATTCGACGCTCAAACAGAATGCTTTCTTGGAGGGACGCGTCGCCGAGCTTGAGATGGAGCTTGGTTTGTGGCGGTCAGCCCATGCTGTCTCGATCGAAGCGTTTGTTTCGTCCACTCTCCCTTGCCCACTGACTGGACTCACGGTTCGCGTACAGCTCGGAGCGCGAGCTCAAGGCACATCAACGACTGGTATCCACTTTGAACCGACAGATTTCGACGCGGGATTTGTTCGACGTGCGCGTCTGCTTCGTTTCCTTTTCTTTTTCTTTGTACTTAGACAGGTTTTCAGAACCAGAATCCTCTCATTCTTTGTGTTATTAACGGGGACGATAAACTGTTTAACGGATCGCTCCTTGTGCGGGGTCAACAAGGCGGCATCGCGGCTGCGCAAGGCTTGACGCAGACGATTGCAACTTATCTCTCCTCAGAAGGGCTGCTCATATTCGGACGAATATCTTTCTGGATGACTGTTTATTTTAACAGGGGAGACCTTCTTGATAAGCTCATTGGCAGCAACATTTGTTCTGTCCAGCAATTTGACGCATTCGTAGCGGTAAGTTTCCTTCCTCAACTTGGCGACCCATCTCAATTCCGACGAAGGGCTTTAGCCAATGCTCCCCTCGCTTCTCCCTGGTGGACGTCGGTTATTTGGATGGCACGGACACGAAAATTAGAGGTGTGCGGTGCATCATTTCCCTCGCGTTCCTTTCTGATGGATTGGCGGTCACAAGAATATATTCAAACATACGCTCGTTTCCCGCAGACATTAAAGTTGTTCATAGGTGCGCAGTTTTCTCCCTGTCTGTATCCGTCCAAATCAATAACACAGGCGGGAATGACCCGCAATATACGTCGACCTTTGACGCATTGGAGAACGAAAACCTGCTTGGCAAAGTAGTGATGATGTACGCTGGGGATGGCGTGAATGCAATGAGCATCGCCCTCCCTTCCTTACGAGTCGATGGCATTTTCATGGATCAACAACTGCAGCAAATAGTGCAGAAACCACCCCCTTTAAATGTCAACTCAGCTGTTTCTGTTGGTGGGCTCATTAGCCCACAGTCTCCTGCCTCTCACACCAGTGGGCGGACCATCGACATTTCGCTCGTATGTTTATTAGTTCTGCCTCCGATGTACTTTTCGCTAACTCACCCTAGCCCTTGCACAAACGTTCGTGTGCAGGCCGTTCCAGAAAATATGTATTGATCATGCAACTCCTTAGAAAATCCCCCGCCGTGTAATGAACACTATCTAATGACATGTTCTAAAGGGGCAAGTTGTTGTGAATCTATAGCGCGGCTTATTTAACTGATTTCGTTCAGCCCTCGCTGTGCAAGTACTCGCATGAGTACATTCTGACGCCGGAACAGCTGGCTTCCTTGTCCAGCAACGCCAAAAAAGCGCCGTGCAATTGGCTTAAAAATGGTGCGGTGGGTGTTACAACTTGAGAGGCTGTGGTGACGCATCTCCTTGTAGGTTTGCAGTGCCCTTATGGGGACCAGTGCTGCTGGGGCCATATTTGCCCGAATGGCTCAAAATGTTTTCATCTGTCAAAAGGCAAGTCAATGAATGTCTCTCTCGACAGACCGTGTAATGAGCTCGTTCCTCGCTCAGGCAAATGCTGGTTTAAAGGCGGTGAGTTTACTCGCTCGGTACCTTGTTCATTCCCTGACCACCGTGTAGATGCTATGCATCCACCTCTAGCCTGAACGGATTCGTCGACTCCTTTCTTGGAGGGCTGTTTTGCCCAGACGTGAACGAACGAAATTACAGCATTATTTATCTTGATTATCGGTCATTTCATGGTTATCCGGAGGAGGGGGAAGCATGCACATAGCATTTATTTAAACCTAAATTGTTCACTATACATATGTACCTTTGAAGCGCCAAGGTTGATGCCTACCTACGTTGATGTCGTCGAGACTCAAGAATGTATGGTTGTTGAGATGCATATGGTCCAAGCAAACAAGTGAAAACCACACGCGGCATTGTACTTGTATCTCACGAACGAAGCCACTTCCACCCTGTACGCGCGACCGGCCATGTCGACCTTTGAATCGCTGGTGGGGGATCTTACGCGCGATATAAATCGCGTCCAGCCAAAAGACGCTCTACAGTTCTGTGCAAATTGGTTCCAGTCAAGGCTTGAGGAACAGAGGGCGCGTACACGCGACGTGCTCTCTCAACGTCCTCACTCCTTCTCTAGAGACCTTCCCACCGACCTCTTCGTTGATGCACCGCTCGGCGCCACATCTGGCCCGACAACTGTCTCCCCGTTTTCGCAGGCAGCACCCGTACATCGTTCTTCGCTGCGAAACAGCGCTTCGCAGAGTCCATTTGGGACTCTCAACGTCCCTGGAAATGCCCTCCTCTCGGATGCCCCTCCTATATTCCAGATAGACGGACGCCAGCTCGCTCCCACCGCCCCTCTCAACCCCAGCCCGTTTGCCAGTTTTGATGGCAATGCGCCGACACCTCTCAACCCCAGCGATTATCTACACCCCCCAAACTCCCTTATCTTCGCACGGCGCACCTCTGTCTCGGCGGAATCAATCGCTGTCGATGTCGAAAGCGACGAGCCCCTTCCTGTGTTCTCCAAGACCGCCGACCAGCTGCGGCGTATCAAGGCATCCATTGCTGATAATCTCATATTCCGCGACCTCGATGAAGAGCAGGAGACTGGGGTGCTCAATGCCATGCAGGAGAAAACGACAGAGAAGGATGAGGTCGTGATACGGCAAGGCGACGAAGGAGAGTACTTCTACGTTGTCGAGTCGGGGCTGCTACACTGCTATATCCGTCCCGAACCCTTGCCACCGACGTGGCTAACGAGCAGCAGATCATCACAGACTCTCAATCCGGACGAGATGTTCCTCAAGCCGGGGTATCACCCCGAGTTTGGTCGCCAAGTCGCAGAGTGCACGCCTGGCACGTCGTTCGGAGAGTTGGCTCTCATGTACGGCCATCCCCGAGCGGCCACTGTGATGTCCATTCAGGCCTCGACACTTTGGGCACTGGACCGGATTACGTTCCGGACGATCATACTAAAAGCGGCGCATAGACGACGCACCATGTACGAGCAATTTCTCTCTACAGTGACTCTGTTATCTTCCCTGGATGCCCCGGAGAGAAGCAAGATCGCAGACGCTCTCGTGAGCAAGGTTTACATGGACGGCGAAGCCATCGTACGGCAGGGGGAGATGGGGGACACGTTCTTTTTCGTCGAGGAGGGTGAAGCGATCGCTACAAAAACTCAGCAAGACGACAATGGAGATATGCGGGAAATCAAAGTTGGGCACTTGAAAAAAGGCGATTACTTCGGCGGTCAGTTTACCGGCTTGACGACCCGCGTTCTACGTACTGAACTATTCTCCAGAGCTTTCTCTTCTCCGCCTCGCGCCTCGCGCTGCGACGGTGAGTGCAATTCACCGGGAAGACCCCGCAGCACCAAAACTCAAGGTGGCTGCACTGGATGCGCCCGCATTCACTCGACTGCTTGGCCCATTACGGGAGATCATGGAGCGCAAGGCTGGCGAGCGATATGGTCCAGGGATGCGATTGTCACGTTGAGAAACGATATTTGTACTTACATACATTTGAGTTTTTGGCCTCCGTGGTGGTGTATGTAACTGTATTTGCAAACCACGAGATGATCTTCTCTCACACATGGTCGGGAGCATTTGGGTCTTGGCGGGCTCCACCAGCGATGCTCCATAAAAAAGTGATGGTCAAGGACAATCGCGATGGAAACCATTATGCTCCACTCGTGTTCGACCATAAGTTCGACCTGTACGGCGTTATTGTTTTACCTCTCTCCCCTTCCCCTCCAACTCTGGCCTGCATAGTAAATCTGCGAGCAGTCCCGTTTCAAGTCCTTCTCCACCCCGACTTTCTTTAATTCATCTAATCTCATGGCTCTTCTTGGCGGTGGTGCGTTCCTTTTCCCATCTTTGTTATCCTACGTTCTGAGTGCGCGTCCCTACAGCCCTCGGCGGTTTGCTGTGAGTATCGTTCACGCCACACCGTGCCTTATCTAACTTGCTTTAGTGGTGGTGGCGAGGCTCCTAGCACTGATTCTCCTGTTGCCGCTGCCGGCCTTTTGCCCACTTTGTCAATACCAACTTTGCCGACCCTCTCACTCCCCGGTATCAGCCTTCCCGGGCTTCCTACCCTTTCCCCGGCATCTAGTCCACCGTACTTATGGATCCTTTTTTTCATCCCGGTAATTCCTAAAAAATGTGCCCAGGTCCGCCCCGTCCTCCAGTCTTCCGACATCATCACCCGTGTCCTCTGTGCCACCGTCAATGTATATGCATCGATTATAACTCCCATGGAACGTGCTGACGCGTTGCCGCGTAGATCTTCTACTCCTTCGTCGAGTGTTCCTTCTTTGACGGCCACGCCACCGGCTTCGACCCCTACAGTCTCGACTACTCTTCAAGACGTGACTTCCACGGGTCCTAATGGTGTTATCTACACCGAAACCCATGTGTTGACGGCGACACCATCTGCGTCGCAGAGCGCCTCCGCCGCTCCCGCTCATAACACCTCGTTTTTGCAAAACAAAGCCCTTTCAGGGACTGTTTTTGCGCTTGCTGGTCTCCTTGGCCTCATTCTGATAGTCGTGGGCGCGACCTTTTTCTTGCGGCGACGCGCAAGGAACCGGCTCTTCGATGATGCCGTTTCGTTTGACCCAGGTCTTTTGGCCGCTGCAGACCATGCGGAGAAGGGGCATTCGAGCAATGCGAGCTTAGGAACCATGGGCAGCGGCAGACCCGTCCCCGGCTATGGAACGTATGGTGCCGAGCCTGTGCGCCAACAGTACCCGGAGTATTACAGCGCACCGCAGAATGTTCAACAACCATACTACTCCGCGTATGTTCCACCCATGGCCGCCGACGCGCCTCCAGCCACTGCGTTCCAACAGCACAATATACCCCGCGTTCCAGTACCTCCTGGGCCACTGCCCTCCGAATTTGGATCATCATCAGATCAACGGCGAAGCACAGAAGAAGCCGAATTCTGGGCACGAACGCTCAAGGTGGGGCTCACTGTATGCACGAGTGGGATGTACTGACGTCGTCGCAGGTTACTAACGAGTGAAGTGCACGAGTTTGCGCTCCCAAGCACTCCTGGCGAGTGATAAACAATTTGAATTCAATTCAGTGTATTTTTTAGCATAACATACCAAGTATTACTCATACTAGCTTACACATGCTGGCATCTGCCCGTTTTCCGAATTTCCGCCTGCCTCCGATTCCCCCAAATAGCATGCTTGCCAAGGACAGTTGTATGAGGTTATGCCGCCTCAGGCGGAGATCTTTACAAATCGGGACTCAAATCCGGGATGCGGCCGATGCCGAATCTCCTCAGCCGGGACGCTGAAAAATTCAGACGTACTATTGAGCAGCTTGCAATTGAGTGACAGTAGATGGGGATATTATCCGTGGATCGCTCAAGTTATCCGTGGATGTTTATTCAGGACCAATTGCTGTCCGACAGATGCGTTCGGATATTTTCCGTGAAGAGTTCAAGTTATCCGAGGATGCTTATTCAGGACCGATTGATGCGTGCCAATCTGGCTGTCTAACCGTGGATCAGTTGATTAAAATATTACACACCCCGACTTACACATGCTGCTTTGCACGTTTTCCCGACCCGTCCGACTTTGCCCTCGTCGTAGAAAGTAACAAGAAGACGGTTAAAAGCAAGGCAGAGGTGGATTTTTCCCCTCTCTTGACTCAATGTGAACCACGGACTGTAGACGACATCATTCGAGATACATCTACAAACACAGACATCCTTCCCTCCCAAAATGGCTAAAAAAAGTCGAGTCTTCGGAAGTGACCCCCACCCGAATCAAGCCGACGAAACTGGACCCGTTCGCGGCGGTGCGAGAATCGGAACCGAGGATGGCTACCCACTCGATAGATCCGATTGTAAGCCAGGCTTACGAGACGGAAGATTACGCGACCTCGAACGTTGAAGAACATCACCGAGTCATATGTAATCCACGGCCGAGACACTTGGTTGGTTGTTAATTGTCCCGGCCGTCGTTTTATAAGCAGAAAACATACCCTGATTTTTTGGGCACCCACTTCTTTTGCAACGATGCGTCTCGGCTTGGCTCTTGGCTCCTCCCTTGCCCTTGCATCTCTTGTATCTGCGGGTGCCGCCGCGTATACGGATTCTGCCGAGCTCTGGCCGCTTTCCAAGAGGGATGGACATGGCCATCACCACGCAGTTGCACCTCTGCTTGAGCTGAACGAGACCGAGGTTCTCATTGGCCATCAACCGACACCACCGTCGTACTACACCGTCGACTGGGAAAGTCCTGACCAATCCTCAGCGCACCATCCTGGCCTTATGATCACCCATGCCATTTTCATGTCTCTGGCTTTCTTCATATTCCTTCCGATGGGTATGATTTGGCTCTTCAGGTTGTGCCATATATTGATAGAAATTCAAGGAATCGCACTACGTTCGGTAAAGCATTCGTTGCATGGAATGGCTGTATGCGCTTTTTATGGCTCGTTTGCTTTAGCCTGTGCAGCGAGTTCTGTATACAGGAAGCTTACTCCCAATATGTCAGTGATCCGCGTTTGTCTGCTTTTGGTATATACTCCCAGTATCTTAATGCGGTATGTGTGAACATCAGGTATCCCAATGCAAGCCACGCTCGGCTCGGATATTCCGTACTGGTCGTCGCGCTTTCACTGACTTTGATCGACGCCCTCGGCGCCATCCGTCGGACTATGACTTTCATGTGGAGTGCGAAACACTACACAATGACCGGTTTTTGGAGGGCGTTCTCTGGCAATCCCGATGCTGACAGTCCGGAGTACGTCGGACTAATGGGCGAAGATGCGGATTCCGTTGAGGATACGAAGAACTACTGCCATTCAGACGAAGATTCTCACGCCATGCACCACGCTCAGGACTTTGAGCATGGGAACACGGAACAGTGGGCAAACCATGTCCGAGCCCACTCAACCATGTCGGATGGCACCCTGTTTGGTCCATCTTCCCCTCACTCAGAGATAACCCTTCACGATATCCCCCTCACGCCGCATGTTTCCCTTCTTCGTCGCGTTGGTCGGACCGCGTTTGCAGCAACGGAGAAGGCCCTTGTCTTTGCCGGATTTGGTCTGTTTCTGACGGGTATTGTGGTATACACGGGTATGTTCTAGTATAATCCCCGAGTGCAGTAATTGACGATGGTATCATGTTCAGGCGGTTGCCGGGGGGCCTACATCAACGGATGTTTGGCACACCTTATCAGCAAGCCTTCTTCTCTCTTTCGATCAAATGGCCTGCTGACCCCTGAAAACAGAAGGCGGAATTTTCTGGTCCTACGGCCTTATCACTTTTGCCCGATATCTAGGTTGGTGCTCTGAGCTTGGCTGGTCCTGGAATCGTGCTCCTTCTCCTGGTTATCCGACCGCCGAATTTGTCGAGTCCTTCCTCATCTTCCTATATGGTGCCACGAATACATGGATGGAGAGGTGTGCCCGGGTGTTGACAGATTTGGCGGCTTTTTTTAACTCCTTGGCCCCAGATTTGGAGCTAACCCTGGGGATCCTTTCACCACGAAACAAATCCAGCACATCGGGATTGCCGTACGTCCTGATTATTTAGCTCAGGTCCTTTGATAGCCTAACAGCGTGCGTAGGTTATGTTCTGGTTCGTATCTGGTTGTATGCCCTTGCCCCAACTAATGCGTAGATCGATACAGGTTTGCAGGCCTAGTAGGTACGCATTATTCAAGATCGCGTCTCGTTCGCAAACATTCAACCGCTGTTATTTTTTCAGGTATGGCGGTCGAGTCTAAAAGTATTCGAAAATGGCTCGCTGCCCTAGCTGTGGACAACTCGGAGACCGTGGCGGAGCCTCCGAGTTACACCTCCAGCTTCAACCCCTTCCCTGCGCTCGTTATCGGCGTTACTGGGTCTGTCATGGCGGCCCATTTTCAGGTAATTCGCCATTTGTTTTATTGCCCGAACCGACTTCCTAAGCATTGGTCTCATTTTTCAGACGTACCTCTTCCAAGTAAAATGCATTGCCGTCTTCCTATACCAAGTCTAACCAGCGACCTTTCATCCAGGTGCAAATACACTCTTTATGGGGAAACCTGCTCCTCGCCTTTGCCATCTTGCGGTGGCTAACGTACTTTTTCCTCTCGGTTGCTCCTCCCCGTTCTACTCTCCCCTCTCGTCCTCCGACGGAGGCTCTCGGCAGCTTTTTCCTGGCCTGTGGGGGTATTAGCTTCATGTTTTCCACCGAAGAGGTGACATTTGCTGCAATGCGACGAGGCCGAGATGGTATGTGATGCCTGAACCTTGAATGCCTGCGGCAGAGTTCTGAAGCATCGCCAGACATAATGATGTTCGCCGTCGCCGCGGTGTCGATTACATGTATTGCCTTCTGCTGGACGATATGCATCGTCGCTTTCCAGGGTTGGTTGAAAGCTCGCGCAAAGCGCGCCGTGTCCTATCGCAATGCCACTTGAAACGTATTTTTATGCCATTTACGACCTTTGACTTCGTTATCATACATATGTACTTGTACCATGTTGCCACTTACCTGTTCCAGCGCCATCTTTTTTGTTCGGAATCGTAGACCAAACCACACTGTATTGATTGCCGCGTTACCTCACTAATCCAACCACAATTTGACCAGCTCAATACGATTGCATTTAGACCAGTACAAGGAGGCTGTAATCCGCCAGTGCACCCATCCAAATCCAAAACCCGGCCCACCCACAATCTACGAACCCTTGCCAGCAGCTTTGGCGTTGATTATAATCAGTGCGATATATGATACGAGCGAGTTGAGCTGCGGCCAACGAGACACCGAAGTAAAACGGGGCACCATGAGAGTTCATGTACCCGGCGTATGTTACCAGCGACAACGAAGTGGCTGAAAGCGCCCCCAGAATGGGGCGAGTCCGTTCAGCAAAAAGCAACGCCGTTGAACGGATACCAGCGCCGACATCGTCTGCTTTGTCCTGCGTACCATTGAGTGTCTCTGAATCACGAACTGGGAGAGATGAACGAACTTGATGGGCGTAAATGCTATCATATACGAGTGTCCAACAAACACCTCCAGCGTATAGCGGGAGACAGACGCTCCAGTCGACGGTTCCCGCGACCGATGACCATCCCAATAGTGCCCCCCAATTGAACGCAATGCCTTGTGTGATTTAGCTGAGGGGTCGATCGTAGTAAACGGCTTACTGACCAAGGACAGCTTGGGGCCAATGCGTTATGCGCTTCATCAAGGGATAGATCACCACAACGGATAACGAAGAAGCACCTAGCAAGATGCTGGGCTTGTGGTCAATACCCATCAATTCAGTGCGCAGAGAACGCACCTATACCAATTTAACTGCAGCAGAACAGCTAAACCAGCTGAAAGCTGGACTCCCAGGAAGGCCAGTGCCTGATCATGAGTGATGTCTCCTCTGGCGATGGGCCGCTCTTTTGTTCTTGCTTGGAGGGCAGTTGAAGATTTTCCCTCGTATCATGACGCGTACTCACCGACCGCCTTGTCGAGATTTTTGTCCCACATATCGTTAATTGTGCAGCCCGCGCCACGCATGACCAGCGCACCAACGCCGAATAGGCTTATATAGGTTAGCGGGGTGGTAAACGGAAGTTGTAGGGCATATGAAGCCATGGTAATTGACCAAGCTACGCAGCACGAGGTCAGACGCGCGCAAAGTCGCTAGCTGGTATAGTACGGACCACATGGGTAGAATAATAACATGGTCCCGATAGGTTTGTCGATTCGAGAAAGGTATAGGTAGGGCTGGACTTTTTTTGGGAGACGGTCTACCCATGACTTGGTTGTGAGCGGATGGATTGACGAAGTCGAACGTCGGCTATGGTGAAAGGAAGGCCGCGAAAAACAGAGGTGAGAGGAATAATAAATTTGGGGGAGCTGTTGGAATCCACCGACGCGCCAGGCGGAGTTGCAATGAGACAAATTGCGAGAGCAGACAAGTCTCAGCATCACGGTCACGCAACAGAGTCAAAGCGTGTTTGCTCAACTCCCAGGTACAACAAGGTTTCATTTCTTTACATCAGGGCGAACACAACGTATATATCCAACAATTTAATAATGACGAGAAATCATACTCGCTCTCCGAGAATTCACCACTCCTTGCCAAGCTTGAAACTCCAATCCCAGTCTGCAACATCATCATGTTAGGACAGTCAATCGCGCCGCAATGAAGGGCTCATTACCTGCGTAAACTTCCCCATCGTCGTCGACGACACGGCTTTTCACGTTGTATGTGCCAGACCGGGCAATCATACCTGAGGTGGCTGAGTGTACGAAATACTACCGTTGCAGGGTCCACCTACCGCTCGGGGAATGATCGGTATCAAAGTTCTTGGTGTACGCTTCCCCCTGTGGGTGTGGGCCGTAGGAACCTTCGGTTATTTGCGTCAGATCCACAGGAGCCTCCATCGAGAAAGACTAGGATTAACCCAACATCTGTTCCAATTTATCGACTGGGGTCCACAACAGTGAGTAGATGAGCAGTCAAACATGCGGTTACCCTCACCTTTGACTCCTGCACGCTTGACAACTTGTATGTACCGAACCCCGGATATTATAGAGTGGTTGACTTTGAATGTGATGCGAACGCTTCATCCTAGCGTCAGCATGGCGTTATTGAAACCCGACGATGTGACCCACTTGTACTCCACATCCTCTTTGATTACAATGGGGTTCTTCTTCGTATCAGCCAACCTGGCGGTGTCAGCGAGATCGAAGACGATCTTTTTGCCGGGAGGGAGGGTGTCCGAATGCAGCTTCATGGACGATCAGAGGCATCCCAGTCGTTTGCACCGAATATCGCACCTCAAGAGTCATGACCGTGACCTGGAGACAAGGTTAGGGCACTCGATGATTATACGAGTAAGGGATTTGCCTTGGGACCAGAGGTGTCTCCGCCGGCTCCGGGAACGATACCTGGGACAGGCTCAGTTTACGGCGGCAATCGTCTCAATTGCGGTCTGGTACCTAGAGAGGCCTTCCATCGGGCCAAACTCTCGTCTTCGGCATCGAGCTTGGCGTATTCATCAGTGGATTTGGCGGCAGACGGCTTGTAGCCTATAAAAATGAGATACAGTGGCAGGAGGGATGGAGAGAGGAGAGACCTGGAGTCGCGGACGGGGCAAGGTCTTCGTGATCGTTATCTGCCTAGAGAGAGACTGAGCAGTAAAAAGGTTAAAAGCTGGGGAATGGACTGACGTGGGACATGGTTCGTTGGTATGTAGGAGGAGCGGGCAAGCAATGAAACAGATTATCGCTTTGATCGATGGGTGACCGTCACGACTGGATAATTGATTTACATGTAGCCAAAATGTTCTAATTTATGTAGTGTACATCCCCAGTCAATCCGCCTCGTCGACCCACCCACCCTCAACAACCCGTTCCACATACTCTCTCAACCAGCCAGGCCGCTCCTGATGCTGAGCAATTAGTTGCTCTCGTCTCCTCATCCGGGCCTGGCTCTGCGGATCGTCGACATTTTCCTCCAGCTCGGCAGCACGCGCATTCGCGTCCATCCGAATCTGCCCTTCTCGTTGTCTCAACAAAGCCCTCCTTCTGTTCCATACCGCCGGGTGCAACGTCGTCAGGAGCAGACTCACAAAAGTGACGACCTTGTGCCCGAGACCCGGAGCTTCGGCAGGCAGCCCACGACGGATCGTTTCCGCCTCACCCTGGATATTCAGGTTCGCGAGTCCGTCAAAGGCAGCGGCCATCTGCTGATCGATGTCGTTCGCAGCAGCGGCACCGGCACCGGCACGAGGAGCAGCAGGGCCCTGCCTTCGGTCTGCAAGAGCAGGGATCGCCTGGCCATTGGCAGCTGGCTGCACAGGGACATCCCGTTGGGGCTGTTGTTGTGGTTGCTGGTTGCGATTGACGTGTTCGGCGGCAGCACGATTCCACCCGCGATGAAGCCCGTCCCTAATAGGCCGCCAGACTTCATACAGCATCCAAATGATGATGAGGATCCCGAAAACGGGCTTCCGCGCCGGGGCAAAGAAGTAGAGCAACACTGCTGTTCTAAGAAGGAGTAGGAACAGCGGCAAAAGTAATGGCCGCAAAGGAAGCTCAACAGGCTGGACGGCAAGATTAGCGTTTGGGGCCAGGTTAGCGGCGTTGGCAACATTCCGGACCCCTGGAAGTCCAAGTTGCTGCAGAAGCACGTTGACATTGGGCAGGTGCTGAGAAGCGGCGACGCGAGTCTGGCTTGGAGTAGAGAGAGATAATGCCAGAATAGGGAAGGTGGTGGCCAGAACGTTCAACGCGTGAAGTTGGATTGCGGTTGGTTGCTCGGCCGACTCCTTGAGTCGTAAATAGGATTGTCCTCTGAAAAGGCTGGTAAGGATTTGATCTATACTGTAAGTCAGGGAAATTACTCGATGACAATCCGTTCGTATTTGACCCCACCCTCTGTGGCAGGAGGGAATTCATCGTCGAGAATAGATGGCCAAGACCAACCGTGGCGTTCAACCACTTGAACGGCGGAGTAGCGAGCTGCAAGCATATCCGGGTCGAGATGTGACACCCTCAACTGTTCAAGTGCATTAATAGCTTGTTGGTGCCTGGCAGCAACGTAGGCCAAAGGATTGGCGGGAGCGAAGATAGGTGTGCGGGGAGGGAACGCTTGGGAAGAGAAGAGCGAAACTGGGGGCAGAGGTGAAGGGGGGGCAACGGGCGGCTGCTGTATGTCCGGCGGAGTAGTAGACCAGGCAGAAGGATGGACTGCAAGATGGACGATGCGAGGCTCATTAGGAGACTATCGCACAAGGATGAGACGACGCAGCGGGAAGCGGAAGCAGACTAGCGCACCTGCCAGAGCTCCTGGACTTTCTCCGTGTCAAGCAAAGAGCGGCCTCTCCATATAATGCGCTGTCCTTCCACCCGCGGTGCTCCAACACATATGCGAAATATCTCGCGCTTGAGGTCAAGTACGGTGGATGAATCCGAGACTTGGACGTTTATTGTGCAGGAGTAGGCGGGAATTTCCACACGGATATCGACGAGCATAGAGGTGGCTGCAAATTCAATGCTGTGGGCGGGACCAAGCCGCTGACTGACATGACACGTTGTATATATCCGACGCGGCCACGTGAGGCCAATCTCCGAATCCTTCTCCCGAATTATAATGTACCTACGTACTACGTATCGTACAGCGCACTTACAGTACAATGCATGATTTCCTTACTTTGCCACGACGAGGGTTACCCCTTGTTTTGAGCTCGCGTGTGCGAGTTCAACCATCTCAATTACCGTCGTTGCTTCCTCCCACTTGATCGCGAGTTCTGCGCCTTCGCGGATGGCAGCAGCCAGATTCCTGAAAAGGTTCGCATAGCATCCAGGTTCAGAGGGCCACCTGAAAAAAGGTCTCAATCGGTTTCCAACAAAGAATTAAAATACGTACGTCGACTTGGTCGTTGTGATGTCGTCTGCCTCGAGACATTCCAGAGTTCCCCATATACTCTCAGGTTCGACGCCGTAACCCGTCTCGTGGATAGCGTTCGGGGTTGTAATTATCTTCAATTGATCTTCCTGGACATCGACACCATATTTAACATACGAGCCTTTTGTGCCCAGAACCGCATATCGAGGCTGCGGCGAGCGGACCGATAGCAACTGTGCTCGTGCAATTGCCGTCACAGGTCGAGGAAGATTGGGTCCGGCATCATAGTGCATGAATATAGTGAACTGTGTAAATACGGTTAGGGAGGTCTAAAAGCGGGAAGAGAATAAACCGACGCTGTCATCGACCTCTGGATGCCCAACACCACGACTGTTTTGTATGAAAGCCGTCAGCTTGTCTGGACGACCGAACAGCGCCAAAATCTGATCCATAAGGTGTGTTCCTAGGTCGTACGTGTGTCCAGCGGATGGAGCTGGCTCGTCTTTCCATGAGTTTTTAATTCCTCTGCGGTATCGGTCAAAGCTAAGATGGTTGAGAACAGAGCCGCGCCTATCGATGAATGGTACCGACTGTGTTTCAAACTCAACGACGTCTCCAATCGATTGAGGAGACGAAGCAGGGAGCGACAGCAACTTCTTCAACGCAAGAAAGTCGGAATCAAACCTGCGGTTCTGGAAAGCGTAAAGGATGAGGCCCTTGGCTTTCGCGAGTTCTCCGAGTTCCCTTGCTTCGGCAGCAGTCGATGTGACGGGTTTGTCAACCAGAACTGACGAGAGATCGGCAATGATCGTCCGCTAGCGCAGGAACTACCTACCGTGTTTTCCGGCCTCTAGGGCGGCCTTCGCATAAGGGTAGTGGGTTTGGTTGGGAGTTCCTGCGTCCGTATTAAATAAGTAGATAGGCTTGGATTCCGTCAGATGCACCGATAATGACAAGCTCGACTTCAGGGTCCTCAAGGACTTGAGCAAGCGTGTTGTGAATCTTCGCTGTCACTCCGAAGCGCTCGCGAAGCTTTCCTCCCTCAGATTGCGGGTTTCTCTCCAGGACAGAGACGAGCGTGAAGCATTCAGGCAAGGCCAGGATAAAGGGCAGATGAAATGTGAGTCCGGCCAAACCAACGCCAAGCACACAGGTCTTTATGGGAGAGCTGGGAGACATGTTGGACAGGAACAAGATTTATTCACCAGCTGGTCACTGGCCGAGCTGGGCGGTCCGCCCAGTCCGGCCTCGGTCCGGCCTCGCGTGGCCCAGATCGCCCATCAAAACATTCGGTCATTGCAGCCCGATCACTTGGCACTGGCAGGACCATACATTCTTGCTCTGACCACGCCTCCAGTTCATGTGGACCATTTTTCTGTTACAGCTAATACTTCCAGCGCTTGGCCAACTTGCTTTACCGGACCCACCATTCTTACCTCCCAACGCGTCGAGTGGCGCTCAACCGTCCTCGGGCGATCCAAATCCACAGTGGACGACATTGCTCGGGAACCTGATATATTTCTACGACGCTCAAAGAAGCGGTAATCTCTCCTCGACAAACAACAGGGTCTCGTGGCGGAACTCCAGTGCACTTGACGATGGAAAGGACGTGGGGCTGGACTTAAGTGGTAGGCCATGTTGTTCGGTTATTCCTCTATGCTGAAAAGACGGGAAGGCGGCTATTATGACGCCGGAGACTACATTAAGGCTACATTCCCCTTGGTCAGAATAACTCTCCCGCTCTTCCGTCATTTCATCTCACCACCAGCAGTCATTCACTCTCCTCTCAACATGCTGGGGTGCTATGGACTACGGAAAAGGTAGGCCCGTTCGGCTCCTATTATCACTTTCTAATCATCCCTGTAGGATACGACATGGCTAATCAAACAGCTTATCTGGACTCGATGTTGCGATGGGGTCTAGATTGGCTCATCAAGGCAAGTAATGAACCTGCGCGCTGCTATCAATTTATTGATCTTATTCAGGCGCATTCTTCACCAAGCACCTTATATGTTCTAGTTGGAAATAGTTAGATCTTTTCTCCGTACTACATGTCATTTTTTTGACGGGCTCTTTTACAGCGGACGTGGACGATGCGTATTGGGGTGGCGATCAGAACATTCCTACAAACCGTCCATCATATGCAATCAATGACACGCATCCTGGAACGGACGCGGCCGCAGGTGCATCCGCCGCATTTGCTGCATGCGCTGCTCTTTATTCCAACCGGAGCTTCAGCGGATCATACTCAAGTCCGGCCTCCCTCCTGAACGACACTTATGCTCAAACACTACTACTTCACGCACAACAACTTTACACCTTCGCCGTCAATGCCACCGGTGGCCAGAAAACATACCAGTCCTCAGTTCCCGAGGTCGCTGCCAGCTACGGGTCCTCGTCTTACGGCGATGACTTAACGATAGCCGCCTTGTTTCTTGCCTGGGCCAGCACATCTGCGGAGTACTACCAAGAAGCGCAGCACTATTTCCAGCAGTATCAACTCAGCGGGCAAAACAGCGTATTTAACTGGGACTCAAAAACACCCGGCATCTACGTCCTCTCTGCGCAAATTGCGCAATCCTCATCTGGTCTCGGCGGCAACTTGACCGTCTGGCAAGCCGAATGCGAGAGGTATTTTGATGCGATTGTAAATAACACTGGCCCAGGGTTTTTGACAAGTGGTCCGGCATCTCATAAGCAACGATCTCATATACTGACCCTCTTTTCAGACGGACTATTATACTACAACGGTGATTCGGATGACGCGACACTTAATCCTGCGCTCAATGCTGCAATGCTACTAACCCGATACGCTCCACTGGCTTCTACCTCTAACAAACAGGCAGCCTATGCCGTGAGTCGCTTTCACTTAAAAATATAGGTCTAGGCTAATTCACTTGCGTATAGAAATTTGCACAAGGCCAGTTAAACTATGTCCTAGGTAGCAACTCGATGTCGATGCCTTACATTGTGGGTTCGAACCCCAATTCTCCCGCAAATCCCCATTCGGCGATGGCGAGTGGCGGCGACGACATCAACAACATAGACACTTCGCCCCCGCAGGAGGCCTATGTATTGTACGGGGCCGTCGTCGGTGGACCTGATCGGCACGGCAGATTCTACGATATTCGCAGTGACTGGCCGGAAACCGAGGTAAGGACGCTCAACGGGTTGTCGGTCGTTATAAGTTATTGATTTATCCTGTAGGTCGCGTTGGACTATAATGCTCCAATGCTGACCCTATCAGCCATGCACGTTTTAACGGACAGGAGCGACCCGTTCTTTACGACCTTGCAGGCTGGGGCGTACGTGCATCCTGGGGGAGAACCCTGTGACGCTGCCATATCCGCGGGGTGCGGCGGCCCAAGCTTGCCCAAGCCAGGCATGATCGCGCTGGCCGTGGTCCTCAGTGTGGTCGGGGCTGTTATCCTCGGGCTCCTTTTATGGTACATTCGGGCTCGTTTCCGGAATGGACGTACCTAAGACCACTATCGTTTTATATTCCCTATCCTACAACGCGGCTAAATAATTTACTAATTGCCCAAATTGAAATAGAGTACAACATACGAGGCAACATTGTTGTAACGTGCGTTTTTATAAGAGACTGTGAAAAGGGAGCAATCGGCAGACGCCGCAGCTGGTCTCAACTTGGTTTGGGACGTTCGCGACAGGATGTCCGTTCAGATGAGAACTAAAAAACGGCTCCGTGAAACTAAGTTAGGGTCAGACAGGCCGGTTACGTAGTTAGTGCAGGATCCCACAAAGTGAAGTAACAACCATCAACGGAACAATTATTTTCATCAGTGGCTGTACATGGAAGCGGATTTCCACAATTGGAAAAACAAATTGCAAGTTATGTATGGCTCTAAACGGTATTGTTGAAGGTCACCCTGATGTAAATCTATTGCATATCATGACCGTAGCACAACCCAAGTAAATCAGTAGACTTCCAGCACGTATCGTTCCTCCTCCTTCAAACTCTCCAAGTACTGACCCGCCGCCTCAGCGGTTTGCCCTTTGTATTTGACCAGCGCCCCAACGAGCGCCTCGTAGACATCAGGCACAGGCCATGTTGGGCCGCAAAGGTAAAAGACACCCTTGTCGTCCTGAAGCATTTGCGCGAGCGCCGCCGAGTCCTCGAGCATCTTGTGCTGGATGTATACCTTATTAGGTCCATCGCGGGAGAACGCAAGCCCTGCGCGCGTGATCACGCCGTCCATGATGAACGCCTCGATCTCTTCGCCGTAAAGATACTCCTGCGACTGGTACCGCGAGCCGAAGTAGTAGTATACCGGGCCGACCTGTTCGCCGCGCTGCACGAGCAGCGCACGGTGCTGTAGGAACGCACGGAACGGCGCTGCACCTGTCCCGAGCCCAGCCATGATAAGAGGCTGGCGCGAGTCCGGAGGCAGCTAGCGAGCCGGTGAGCTAAGCGGCACTGCGTGAGAGAGAGGCGACAAACCTTCATGACGCTCGGCTTGATTGACACCGTCACTTTTTGGCCCACCCGAAGGTCAGCGAGGTAGCGTGTGCATTGTCCGTACCGTGGCGAGCCTTGTGAATCAGATTAGACTCATGAATGTGGCAGACTCGAAACGACTTACCACTGGGCGTTATCCACTCAACAGTTACGACCAAAAGGTCTACCCTGTCTCCGACCACGCTCTGGGCACTGGCGATACTGTAATGCCGAGGCTTGATATCGCCGACAATCTCGCAGAGCGTCTCGATTCCGGGGCGCGCGCTCCCATACATTCGTAGCACATCCGCAAATGTGACAGTGTCCTTCTCAGACAGCTTTTTGAACGTGGTGGAGCCCTCTGCAGCGCCGATAAAGAGCAGCGCATGTTTGTCAACGGAGGTGGTCGCGTACGCCGCCAGCTCAGTGAAGAAGGACTTAGGTGGTCGCCCGAATAAGTCGATCTGCTGCTGCAGGGCCTGGAAGACCGTGCGTGTGTGCATCTGGTTCTCGCCCGAAGGAACGGGGATCGTAACCAAGCGGGTGGGGTCGACACCATACCACTGGCAAAAGTCGAGGACATCCTGCTCGTCGTTCCACCCGTGCACACCAAGCGCCTCGCCGATCGAGTACTGGAGGCCGGTGCCACTGGTGTCGAATTCGAGGTGGAAAACATTGCGGTCGTACTCCTGGGCAGTCAGCCGGCGGTTGACAGTGCAGGTGACGAGGAACGTGCGGTCCGGGACTTCGGGGCGTAGTGCAGGATTCTGCGCGAATGTGTCCGCCTCATCGAACGGGGACACATTAAATGCAGCAGGAAAGAGGAGATGTTTGGCCGCATCATGCCAAGAACTGAGCCGAGCGCCATTGACGACGTTGCCTTGGTCCGTCTGTACAGCAATGGCATTGAACTCAAAATCCTTGAGTGGATGCGCCATACCCTCTGTCAGTTCCCCTGAACAGACAGAGACTTCAACCAAAGCAGACCAGACATGCGCGTTAATCTCGGAAAGCTCGACGCCATGGATGACCTCGTCAAACAAGCCTCGAGCGACTTTAAGGATAAGGGGCTCTTGAGCTGCCTTACCGAGGTAAAGTCGCAAGAATGCGAGGTGTACGACGAGGTTCTGCACAGCATCGTTGACCGCACCCGCAGCGCCAACGAGTTTGGAAGCAACAGCTTTGGGATCCACCACAAAGAGGCGAATATTTCGAGTGGCCAAAAGGGTAGTAACTTCCTGAGGGAGATTAGAGGACACCTCTGCATCCGACCAGGATGAGGCAAGCAAAACAACCGAGCCCGACTTGGCGTATTTTACAAGGGAGTGCGAGCTGAGGAGGCCCGGGTCCAGGACAGCCAGGAAGTCTGCTTCTCCAGCACTTTCATGGTCCAAAGGGATCATAAAAGGAATAGGAATGTGGTCCGCAAGCGCATCCTTGGGCCCGAGCAGTAAGCGGCTCACAGTGATACCTCCTTTGTGAGTAAAGACGTCATGGTCCGTTAAAAAACGAGTCGAAAGAGTTTGACTCGACAGGAATGTATCTGCAATGAAGTGGGACGCTGACCCTAGTGTGGACTGTGGCGTGCTGAAGACGACTAATTTTTTAACGGGCAGGAAATCGGCGGGAGACGCGGGAGCAGATGGCACAAGGGTGGCCAAAAACTCGAAGAACGAGGTGCTCCGCGAGAGATAGACCTGTGTCTGGGTCGGCACAAGCCGGTGCGCATGCACAGCGAGCGCATTTTTGCTCTCCAATAGTGTGCCAAACACATCTACGTACAGACTTCCCTGCGTAGATGGATTTGGGACGTCGTCGAGAACATGCACTTTGCGCACACTCTGCGGCAACACATTGCGCAATGCCTGCTCGTCCCAAGGACGCAGCACGTTCACGACGACAACGCCAAGGCCAGGAATTTGGCTGACAAGCGTCTTTGCGGCGAGGGCTAACGGCCCGTTCAAGAGGACGATAGCAGTGTGGGCTGAGCTGTCGCCCGCGTATGTAAAGAAGCTGTAACCGGCCTGTGCGAAGACATCCGCTACAGAGCCAAAGGTGGTATTGGTGGGTGGGACCAGGGAAGTCCCAACTTCGCGAGCAACGCTGTAATGGTCGAAGAGATGGATGACATGGGAGGTAGCCAGGCGATAAGAGATGTGGGTGAAGTCGACGGATTCCTGGGGTGTAGCGGACAGGAAAACGACGAGGTCCTGGTGAAAAGTAGGTACGACGGTGGCAATAGGTGCCAAGGACGGAGAAAGGGAGAACGTCTCGCCAACATAGATCACAGTCGGAACTTGGATGACCAATCTGCTCACCGCCGTCGCGGGGGGCAGATACGAGAGGGCGGGAGCCATCATGGCGAGGCCCGCCGGAGTTGTGTATGCGGTGAGAACAGAACCCCTACCCGCGTCGCGACTGGTTCCCTCGGAGAGTCTGCCGACGAGACTAAGTCCCGCGCCGACTCTGGTCTGGAGGTCGACGGCGGAAGCAGTATTTTGGGACTTTGCCCACTCTTTTGTAAGAGTTCCGAAGCCAGCTTGCTCTGCTAGATCATAGACATAGACGGTCGAGCTGGTTTCTGCGCGCGACGCGAGAAACTCGACGGCCGAGGACGCGGGGATGCGGGGATTGCCATAGATGTCCTGGATAGGTTTCAAGGTGGGGGACGGGGAGGAGAGCAGCGTGGACGACGAAGACAGCGGTGTCGAGCTGCCAGAAGAATTGGTTGAGGCCATGGTCGAGCTGAGAAACCTTTTTTTTTCGGCCTCCTCATCGTTGCGATTGCTCAGAATGGCGTCTTTCGATCACACGTAAACCGGCCCGGTGTGCCGTCCGTGGTACCTCAAGTCGGAGTCAAGTCGATGCGGGCACTTCCCTCACCATCAGGAATGAACGAGTGGCCGCCAAAGGGGATGCTGAAGGTCGAGGATGTAGGGTTAGGTGCAATGGTAAGCGATCGACATTTATTAGGATCTCGCCTGAGAGACCTGGTGGTAGTACCAGGAACTTTCAAGTTCGTTACGCAAATGCGTTTCCATTATATAACCTATGCTATGTGCAAAAAAGGACGTGAAACAGCTATTAGTATCAGTACTGAGGTTGCTCGTCCGGCCGCTCAGTAATGAGGTTGGTATCCTGACTGTGTGTTATAGTGCGACACCGGGTGCGCCGACACCGGTGTCATACCCCCCGAGTCGTCTCGATAGGCGCCAAAGTTCGGAGTGCTCTCATTCCACGCGGTGGTGCTATCCCAGGTCTGGCTTCCGTGCGGCTGCTCGTTCAAGAACGTCTGCGAATCTGTCCCTGTCATCTCCTTCCGGTAAGGCGAGGCAGGAAAGGGCGCTTGGGCGACCTTCGAGGCGGCGATTTGGGCGCGGAGGCGTGACCGGCGGCGGCGAGAGAGGCAGATACCGATGCCGAGAGCGAGGAGGGCCAGAGCACCGATACCCCCGGCAATCCCTGCGATTAACGCGACATGGGATGTGGTAGAGGTGGTGCCGCCGCCGCCGCCGCCCGCCGATGTACTGGCCCCGCTCGCTGAACCGCTGGCATCGGCCTGAAGGATACTCGGAGGGAGAACACTGGGGTCTGCGGTGGGCTGGAGCTCGATGTTCCCGCTCCCAATGAGCACGTATGTGCCATTGCTGGGCACACCATTGACGGTAACAAAAAGGAGAGCAGGCCCGGGCTGGAAGATGTTCGGGTTGGGCGGCATTTGTGCAACGTGCAGCGTGATACTCGAGTCGCTGTTGACAGTATACGTGTTGTTTAGCTGCAAAAATCTCTGGCCCATGTTCATCGCATGTGTCGTCCACCCTCCGCGCACAACGGAAACGATGGTGTTGTTGGCGGCCGTATTACTGGACCCAGAATATGAGCTCGCCGGAATGGTTAGGTCGAAGGGATTTCCACCATAGGTGAGTGTGGAGGGAACTCCCGACGGTACCGGACGCGTAGTGGCAGAGAAGTATGGGGGATAAAACTTCTCCGCACGATATTCCGTGGGATAGATGGTGGAGGTGTTGACATCCAAGTTGGGGTTCGAACCGGCGACGAGAACCGACGCGTCAGGGAGTAGAATCGCTGATGAATGGTACAGACGGGCGATGCTTGAAGCCGAAAGACCAGTGTTAGACCACCGACTCCCCAACGAAGCATTGGGATCATATATGGCAGGCGTGCCAACGGGTCCTGATGCAAACGACTCGCCAAATGGCATCTGGCCTTCAGGAGTTAAAAACGTCGATTTCCCAAATCCTGTCAAAAACCAAGTTAGGTGGCCGATCTTCCACTCTGCTGAGCAGCCTCACCTGCAGTACCGTTCAAACCACCGTTTAGAACGAGGAGCTTTCCGTCCGGGAGGATGATGAATTGTCCCATAGTCCGCCCCTCGAGCATGTCGTCATCCTGCTCGTACACTGGCAAAGAACCGTCGACAGGCTCGGGAGTGATGCGCTGGCAATCTTTCGAAGCAGGATAGTCCCATGTATTGATAAAGGGGTACGTGAAGTTCCCCCAGGCTGCTTCAGGCATATCGGATCCACCTAATCCCGTTAGAAAAACAAAAATTCCGTGAATATGGAGCCTACCACAAAATATTATTGTCTGGCCATAGTTATTGGCGGGTGTCAAGGGAAGCATCGCTGTGGCAGCACTAGCAGGATAGACTAGGAAGAGATATGAGCAGGTCTTCGGAAAGACAAAAGAAAGCGTACCACGAACGACTCCCTTCGGCATGTCCGGAAGATCAGTTTCAACATTGGTCTCGTAGTCCCAAATCACTGCAGCCGATTGGACAAAACGCATCTGACGAGTGTGGAACACATACTAGTCGAAACATTCGCTTGCAAAAATAACTTCCCAGAGCTGAGAAAAGGGTCAGTATCATCTCAGCAGAAACTTGTAGCATGCAGATCTACCCAAGAAGGAACGTATGCGGATAGGCATTCAATCCCGATGTCTTGAAGAGAAAGCTAACATTTTGGGGTGTCTGGCCGTTGGAAGGATAGAACTCGTATGTCAATTCGGCACCTATCGTTAGTATAAGCCCCGCTGGTCAGGTAGGCGGAAGTTTTTTGGTCTACCATCAGTTGGTCTAGCATTTGGGACGTTTCGGAGAATATAGCCTACACGAGCTGGTCAGTAGTGTTTGTCATGCATTCGTTGGAATTCCACCTCCATCGGTAAACCCGCCGATAATGATGATCGTGCCGTTTCCGAGGGCCTCCGCACTGGAATACCAACGCTGCTTGATCATAGATAACAAATCAGGCTGGTCGAACCTGTTCATTCAATAAATTATTTGATCAGAGATGATAATGTGAGGCGTAGAACGTCAGACCATTGGCAACTCGAGGATGTAAAGTCGTCCGAATCTGAGCACGGATTGAGAATGCGGATAGATTTGGACCCGTCGAAGTCCTGATATTGAGCATCCCATATTGCTGAGTAGCCCCCTGGATATAGCTCGGACCCAATCGCACCGCCTGGGGACACCGCTCCATTGCCACCGAAGGTCACAAATGATCCGTTGGGAAGATGATACCCTGCGTAGCCCGGATGAGGCAGAACTCAGGAAAAGAGGTCGTGCGACATACCAGAACTACAAAAGGTGTTGGTTTTGATGTCCATGACAGTGGCTTGATTGGTATTAAGATCCCTGTTTCGCCCACTCAACGCAAATATCCAGCAAAAGCTTGCTTGCCATACCAGACCGAGCCCCAAGCAGGATGCCCGGCAACTGCCGCAACGTTTCCTTCAGCTTTGTCGATAATATACACTTTATCAGTATTTCCAAGGAACATCTACCTTTTTTGAGGGGAATTCTGGCATTGAAGGTATTGTGTGCATACCATCATTGCACTGACGAGAGTGTCTCCGACAGTTTCAAACGAACCGGGGGCAACGGCGGAAGCGGTGTGAAGACACGAGGACAAACCCAAAGAAAGCAGAGAAAAATGGCCCCACATCGCCGGAACCTAAGGCGCGCTCGATAACAAAGTCGAAGCAAGTTGAATGGGAGTATGAGTGAAGACGGGACGGGATGCCCTTCGTGAGACGATCGATTTTTGATCGGGACGTCTACCCTACGCCGCCTCGGAATCCGGATGTAGGTGTCACATCGCGGTTTTGACAGATCACTTGGCAGAGACAAGGCGAAAAAGTGACCAAGCGGACAACCTCACAAGCTATGTCGAAAAATCGACAGGTTCTATGCATTAGCGTCTAGGCATCGTTTCTGTGCTTTTTTTGTTTTGCAACAAGTGAATAAGGTGCACAGTCGACAAGTAAAATGATTTCTGACGGATGGCCAGCTGCAGGGAAATGAAGTGGTTCAACAGAAGTCCATCCACGGAGCAATGGTTCCAAATCCAAGTTTGGAGAATCTGATTTACAAGCGCACGACTCTCGAAGGCAGTACGGTCCTCTCGAGTACTATCGCGTCGTATGATAGCGGAAGCAGAGTTTGTTGTGAGTTGGGAACGACCGTGATCCGGTGATCCGGAATCAGATCCGGATTATCGGCTGTCTTCGAGTTCGCAATATCCGCTTTTTTTGTTTGTTTCTAAGTACTTCTCAATGCTAGTATCCGTTGGGACGCCCTTTGGACCAAGCGCGACGACTTGCGGGTACTGCTCGCCGCCCGGAACTCGAACAGGTGTAGAGTCTGCTGCGCACGTAGCCGGTCTATCTGCACAACAAATTTCGTGTGAAGTGCGTGCTCAACCTCCGAACATTTTTCCAAAAAATTCACTTTACCTTGGACTAACTAGATCTATCAGAAGATGATCGACCGAGGGTGGCGTCGCTCAGGTACCTGGTGTTACAAACCGGACTTGAAAAATTCATGCTGCCCGTCCTACACAATCAAGTATTCCATCTTCCTATACCGTCAAAGTGCCGCGAGCTCAGACGATGCTCGCAGACTAGATGCTATCGGGTTTCGGCCATCCAAAAGTCAACGTAAATTGATCAACCGGTAGGCGTACGTTCCCCTCCAGCGCTTCTCTTCTTAAAGCGCTCGCAAAGCTGGAATCGGTTTATCTTACATGGAAAGAAGTCTGAGACCTCTGCATCCAAATTCAAGGACTCCCAGACGTTTTCTTTGATCACCACTATCCACGCGGCCGAAGTTGCTTTCAACACGAAAGAAGAACGAGTACATCAGTTCGAGGTAACTTTCTGGACTCGCCCAACTATTCTCCTCGATTGAGTGATCCAATGGTTCATTTAGACTATCCTGGAGCCCTCTTCATACAGCTCTGAAAAATTTGAGCTGTTCGATAGATACCAGAGAGAAATTCACAAAGACTTGAAGTCCAAGCCGTCCGGGTTCAAACATTTCCTCGTGAACTCTCCATTGTCTGTAAGGCTAACCGGTCTCATCTGCAGCAGACGCAGCCTAATCTCAACTCTGATAGGACCGATGATTATTGGTTGATAGGTCGGATCCGGATTTTGGGGGTCTGGAAATTTTTGTCCGGACTTTGGACCCGCCAGAGGCACTAAATTTTGTCCGGACTTTGGCTCTGACCTCGACCAATTTTTTTTCTGTCCGGACTTCGGCTCAGACCTCGAAAAAGAGCGAAAAAATCCGCAAAAAATCCTAATATTCCAATCCTCAATGCAATTGTCCTCTGCTAGCTCCGTAATATGAATATGTGGCTTCCCTTTCCTTCAAACTGTATTCAGGCTCACAATGGTGGCAACTCGAACACCAGGCGCTCCGATATTGTCGTTGTTTCGGAAGGGAGAATGTTGATAAAGGAGGAGGGGATTTTTAGAATGTTCGACAATCCAGATAATGTTGTAGTACTTTTTTGCCACACGCAATCTACTCCGTAGGATGCTTGTCTTTTTTCATGTGCATATCCGCTTCATCATCGTTGATGATTGTATAATCCATGGCATGTAGAGCAGCTGATACAAATTGGATATTTGTTCGAGACATGGCAAAGAGGAGATTGTTTGCCTTTTTTCGGATTTGGTTCAAGCAGGTGAATTAAATTTGGACATTGGATTGTGGCTGGTTATCACAGGCAACAAGGATCGCAAGCCACCATCAAATGTCCGGATGTGGGAACAGACCTTGGTGTTGTTGACACCCATTGTCCGGACTCTGACTCAGACCTGCTGCACTCGTTGGGCCCATTTGTCCGGACTCTGGCAGTCACCTCGCAAGGCAAAATTAAAAATTTTGTCCGGACCCGGGATCCGACCTATCCACCGATAATCATCGGTCCTACTCTGATAGCCTGTTCCGATTCCATATTCATCGCCACCTGCAGCCCACTTACCCGCAAATTATGGGTGAGAGGACCCATCTTGTGGCAGCGTCGAACCCCTAACCCTTGATTAGCTCTTACCACCAGCTCTATAAATGCGATGGTAAACTGATCGCCCTTGGGGTAATCGACATCCTTCCCAATTGTGTTTCAAGCGTTTATTTCGTGTACGATCCAGTGCGTAGCCTAATCCCTTGTTTTTCGTGGCGAATGAAAGTCTTTGTTTCACAGGAATGGGAAGAATTTTCTCTTGGAAAGGTGCTATCCGAGCATATTCTTCTCGAAGCCTGGGTGACACTTTGAGAAACAACAGTTGAGTGTGCTGCGCGAAATCTCTCTTGCCACAGAGATACAGGAAGCCGGTGCTCCAGATATGACGTCACTGTACATGGGTAACCTTCAGAGCACGAAATGAAACATCATCTCATTGGCCATTAGGGTTCTACATCCATTCCTGCCCAAAGATGCGCTACAAGGGAAACTACTCGCCTTCTTATCTTGCTGATCCAGTGAGCAGTTCACCGTTCCCGCTTGTAGGCTTCAATCCAACCCTTCGACGAGGAAACATACGAGTGGTTCCCCCTGAAGACCTGCATTCCACTCCTCGAGAAATACCGCTACGCATGTTTTTCAAACCCAGACCACTCTATCGCAGAACCATCTAATTCCCTGAAGCGTAAGGTTCACCTTGAGTTTTGAAATGTTACTCACAATCAAAAGACAGCGGAAAAACTTCCCCAGCCAAGCGACGAAATCTTGTGTAAGATACGCCTCGTGAAAGGAATTGAGGACAACAGGATCAGTGTGATCCCTCTCAGTGTAAGAGGTGGGCTTGGAAACATAACTTCACTGAGTTTGCACAGAAATCCCCGTACTGGAATGACACCGAGTTACGACAGAATTTCATCGGCTGCATCGCGGGCTTGGGTCCAGAGTTGGCGATGGAGATACTTTTTTATCTAAATCTGTGATGCAATACACACCAGTGGCCCCCAACGAAACCTTTAACTACGCATCTGAATTCAATTATATCCATTAGACAATGTGTTCGGAACGCGCGACTTTTCTAAGCGCAATAATGGGAGCACGTGAGCGTGGTTTAATCTTCTTTTTCCAGTCTCACTCCGACTCTCAGTGAGTCTGAGTCTGCCAGCGACCGCCACAATCACTGATTCAATCACCAGCCTTTCTGGACAACATGATCATACTCTTGTCACAACTGAGCCGGGCTTGGCCCATTCTATACTGGTTTCCGTTGCTGGCTTCAGTGACGGACTTTTATACGTTGAAGCAAGTATCCGGCCGTAGCATGCAGGTTCGCGCTGTATCACCAGTTGCTCTAGTATCCTCATATCCAGCCAACTCTTAATCCGGACGCCTCTCTATTATGGCGGGATGTCGCCGTATTTGATCGTCTCTCGATTCACACCTTTCAACGCTATGCCAGAGGGGACATCGTTGCATTGAAGTACGTGGGTTATTTGCACGAAGAGCCCGATCTCATGGTCAGGTCTCCGTATGATGCCAAGTACGAGCTTGTCAAGCGAATTACTGCTGTGGAGGGTGACGTTGTGCGGACTCGTCCTCCTTACCCGGAACCCGAAGTTCGCGTTCCCCCAGGCCATATATGGGTTGAAGGTCTGCTTAATTCTTTGGTCAATTTCCGGAGGTTGTGTCTCAATAAGTTCTTGATTAAGGAGACGCATTCCACAGCCATGATAGCAATTCTTTTGGGCCGGTAAACATCCTGAATTCGCTTGACCATCCTCATGAACTCATTGTACTAGGTTCCGTTAGGCTTGGTTGATTCACTTTGGAACGTCTGCGTATCCTGGCTCTGCGTATGCAAGACGAGAGTTTCCAAGGTGAGAGAAAGGGACGAGGGCGGGGGTGAACTGTATTGGATTGAGTGTATTATACGGTACCGGTGTGTACGAAGTCGAAGTGTATGTACTATATTATGTATCGTTGGAATTGGGTTGGAAGCAAGCGATCGTCTGCATCGGTTTCAATGGGGATGGGTCGCTCGTCATTTTCCTGTTCGGACATAGATACCTTTCGTGCATTGCCTTCTCTGCGTTCCGAGGCCCCTGTTCATTGGCGGAATATCTGCGGGGAGCCGTCCCCATCAAGTTGTATGGTATCTTTCCGGGGTCGCTTTCGCATAGAGCTATTCATGTCCGCACAGCTACAAGGAGCAAGTGCGATGGGAGATTCGACCAAATGCATGGGCAGAGCTTACCTGATGGGCAGAGTGTGGTTTGTTGTGGCAATAGCTCGCCAATTAGCTCTCCGAAATATACAAGTTATTCCCGTTTCATGGATTGTGTGGGGGCGAACTGATCGCAGAAGACCAGGAGGTCGACAGCACCTCGCGAGCGCGCTGATGTGCGTCATAATTTATGTCGAGCGTGCGTGTTGTGCGGAACGGCGTAGGAAAGGGAAAAAAGGCACCTGGCCGGATGAAGTGAAACTATACGTTAACCTTGTGGCGGGCGAATAGCGGCGTAGGGCGGGCTCGTCGATTGCTGTCTGGACACCTTCTGGTCTCCTTCGAGGTTCATTGCATGTGTGGCCCGTCGAGGAAAAACAGAGCTGGGAGGAGAGTGAGAGGGATTGAGAGATGAGCTTCAGTCTGTGCGCGAAATAGACACAGGAAAGAGACGCGTCACAACCTAACTCGATTTGGTAAGCAAATGTGACCAGTTGAGCTAAAAGGGAGCCTGCGAGCGAGAGCTCAACACAGGCTGACTAAGAGAGTGTCGAAGTGATCAATCTTTGAAATTTGAATATCTTGTCTTCGACACTCTCGCTCAGATTTTCAAGTTGTGAACTTCGTTGTTTTTGCTGCCCTACCTCCCTCCTGTTCTACACTATCTACCAATGGCCAACAATCCAGGGACCTCGGGCCACTCCAGTCGATTTTTGGGTCCGGGCCGACTCACCGGGGAAGCCCCTATTATCGAAGGGGACGGTTCTCTGGTCCTAGCCAAGGAAGCTCGGGCCATCTTGGAGAAGTGGGATGAAGAACGTCGAAAGCGGAATGATGAGCGAGCACAGCGAAGAGCAGCAGATGAGAGGGATGTTGTCTCGGAGGATGAAGAGGACGAGTTGGGCCCCTATATTTTGGCGGAAAAAATACCATCTGGTGAGAAACCCGGACCAGAAGGAGCAGAGACTATTCCACCCAAAAGTCCCTCAGGTGTGGTTTCTGGTGGCCCGGGGAATCTCCTCTTCGAGGATGGGGTTGCAGAAAAGAACACTTTTCGTGCGCACGACAACTCCATTCCAGTGGCCATCTATTCCCTCGCCAAGAACGGGATCTCACCTCCCTTGACCTTGTTCCTACCGGCTTCCTTGGAGACCATCCGTTCCAGCAATGTGAAGACGTTGAAGCATGGAACCGGGGAATCCACCAAGGTGACTGTCATCGATGTTTCGGAATTCCCAGACGAACGGTCGTTGGACCAAGCCACCTTCCTGACCTGCTACAACACTTTTCTCACCTTTCTCGAGACGGCAGCTGGGACCAAGATCCTTCAGGGTTTCGCGCGACACTACGATAATATCCTGGCTGATCCGGAGCTTAAACTCTGGTTTCCGGCTTATAGGGATTTCGACAGAAAGATTCGTGCTCAATTCTTCACTTCCCCATATATTGTTGATCCCTCGGACATGGAGTATCGCTCCGCGCTCCAGTCGGCAAAGAATCTGTACCTCATGTCCAATTCTGGCGGGTCGTTTCAGTCAAAAGGCTCCGGCAGTCACCACTCTAAAGAGAAGCAGGAGCGCACAAAGCCTTATGACAGGGAAGACCCTTCCCGCCAACGGACCATTATTTGCTTTCGATGCGGTAGGGTCGGCCACAGTGCACCCCTCTGCAAGGAAACCAACCCGAACAGGCACGGGCGGGAGTTCGTCATTTTTGCGAACCGGGATGGGCTTTTTCGGATCCACGACAACCGCCCCGTCTGCATGGGGTTCAACTGCGCCAGGTGCCTCGCCTCGGGTAACAACCACCCGGTCCACATCTGTTCCCTCTGCGGCGACACTCACCATGGAGCGGTCAACTGCACTCGCAATTGAATTCCAGAAGGTTGTCACGCCTTACCATGCGGAGGCATGGAATAAGACTTTACGTGACTCTAGCCTCCTGGAACGATACCCTAACCTAGTACACGACATCTCTTACGGCTCGCCTATAGGCAACCCTCCTTCTCCTACCTCTACCTTCATTCCCCCTAATATGCCTACCACCGATCTTAACCCCTCCTTTATTGATGAATATCTCGCAGGCGAAGTCGACGCCGGCCGTATGTCCGGCCCGTATACCATCGACGAAGCCCACATTTTCTTTGGCGGACATTTCCGCACCGCACCTCTGGGTCTGGTCGAAAAGGAACCGGGTTCCGGTAAATGGCGCATGATCCAGAACAATTCGGTGGTGGATAGCGCGGGCGACTCCACCAATTCCTGGCTTGATGCTAAGGACATTTCTATACGTTGGCACACTTGCGCGGCGATGGCTGACATTGTGAGTTTGCGTACTTTATATTCGGGTTGCCTTCGGGCTACCTTGCTTTGCGTCGATTTGGCGTCACCAATTTGGTGTATTTTGGTCGATTGGGCCTTCTGCTGCCAATTGGGCGCATTCTTGTGCCGATTTGGCCATTCTCTTTGCCGATTTGGCCTTTATTTACTTGGAATCCCAGATTGCAAACGCTCCACCTGGTACTCAGGTTGCGGGTCTCGATCAGGCACATGCTTTTCGTTGCTCTCCCATCATCCCTAAGCACAAATGGGCACTTCCTGTCCTTTGGCGAGGGTCCATTTGGCCTGACCATACATTTCCTTTTGGACTTCGCACATCCGGGAACGTACAGGGAACGGTAGCGGACGCTTTTGTTGACATTCTCGAGGCTCAAGGAATTTCCCCGGTTCCTAAATGGGTTGATGACTTCGAATTCTTCCGCTACCCCATCTCCTCCGTTCCTTTGGCCGACGGCTCGTCTTCCTATTCATATGCCTACGATCTTGAAACCATTCTATCCATCAGTAAACCTCTCGGCATCCTCTGGAACGACATCAGTGTCAAGGGTCATGACTTCGCGTTCGAGACGGAGTATACTGGGTTTGCGTGGGACGTTGCAAACAAACGGGTCTCGCTGAGCGAGAAGAAACGTTTGAAATACCTCGGCAAGGTCACTCGCTTCCTGGCCGGGGCCGACTCTAAAAAAGTCAAGCTTCCCGCAGTCCGTTCCATCCACGGCACCCTCCAACATGTCAGCTTTGTCTATCGCGACGGACGATCTTTTCTTCCCTCCCTCACCGCCATGATCTCGCATTTCCCAAACGATTTCGTTTCTCATAACCTTACCTCCGCTGCGCGCAACGACCTCCGCTGGTGGGAGCATACTCTTTCCCTCCGTGGGGTATCCCGGTCGCTTTTGATTCGGGAAACTCTTGATCTCGATGTCTGGGTTGACGCTTCTACCGATTTCGGCATCGGCATCTTGATTGGGTCTATGTGGGCGGCCTGGCAATTATTGCCCGGCTGGAAGACTGAGGGACGCGACATAGGCTGGGCCGAATCCATCGCAATTGAATTTGCGTGCATGTGGCTGGTCTCGCAGCGCGATTTACTCGACGTAAATATCGTCATCCATGGTGATAATACTTCCGTCATTGACGCCTACAAGCTGGGCCGGTCCAGGAATATTTCCCGTAATCTGTCTATTCGTCGCATCACGGAGATGCTTATTCCTCGCAATCTTGCTATCACCCCATCCTATGTCCCTTCTCTCGAAAACCGTGCAGACCCGATTTCCCGTGGCAATTTCGGGCCCATAGAGTTTCAATTACAGATCCCTTTCACGCTCAATGATGAGCTATCCCAATTTTTGGTTGAATGCACAGGTAAGTCGGGTACACCCGCATTTGTTGTTCTCGCCTTCATTTATCGCAGGTTAGCCTTAGCTCGCTCGGCAGCTGCCGAGCGTTCGCGCGTAGATGAGTTGAGGTCTTCGGTCGCCTCTTCTCGGCCACAATCTGCTCGCAAACCCACGGGACCTCGTAATTCGTCTAATCCGTACAATCGTCTAAAGCCCTCGCCCTACCGCCCACATGTGTTAGCCAAGGATCGCATCACATCCTGGCACACTCCTTATACCTCACATTCTCTCAAGTCACTCTCTGCCTCCTTTTCTCCCGAGTTGATCTCACGCTGGCAAGATGTTCTCGCAGCCTCCGTGGACGAGGACACTCGCGGCAATTATGGAGCAGGTCTTCTTCGTTTCAATCATTTCTGTGATCTCCACAATATCCCCGAGACCGACCGCATGCCTGCCAGCGAGAACCTCCTCTCCATCTTCATCTCATCCTATGGTGCTGGCCACGTTGCGAGCGGGACGGTTAATTCGTGGCTAGCTGGTCTTCAGCTCTGGCACGCTATCAACAATGCTCCTTGGCACGGCGCTGCCCTTTTGAAGCGAACAAAGAAGGGGGTTTCAAAACTTGCACCCTCTTCCTCTCGTCGGCCACCCCGTGATCCTGTCTCTTTTAATCATATGGTGGTGCTCCGTTCCGCCCTCGACCTCTCGAACACTCGCGGTGCTGCCATTTGGGCAGCAGCTTGCACCGGTTGGAGGGATTGTGCTCGTCTGGGAGAGATCCTTGTCAAATCGGCATCCGAGTTTGACCCGTCCCGCAACGTTACCCGCGGTTGCCCGATTAGGCGTGGTGTTGCGGCGAATAAACACAAATTTGTTCGCTTCAAGGTCCCGTACACGAAGACTCAGCAATGCGGTGACTGGCTCACTTCTACCGAGACCTTCGATGACGTCGACGCCGTCGCTGCCTTCGAGCACCACCTCGTTGTCAATGCTTCCGTGCCCGACTCCGCACCGCTTTTCGCATACGCGACCGCCTCCGGATGGGCGCATCTTACCCGATCCGACTTCGTCGAAACCTGTAATGCCATTTGGATGGCGGCAGGTCTGGGGGCCTTGAATGGACATGGCTTCCGCATCGGGGGTGCCACCCATTTGCTACTATGCGGAGTTGACCCTTGGATCGTCATGAAACAGGGGCGGTGGTCTTCGGCCGCATTCCTTCTTTATTGGCGTAATGTTGAAGAGATTTTACCTTTATTTATTGGCGACTCACTTGATACTTTAAATTCTTTGAAAGAATCTGTAGCTCGCTTAGCTAAAATGTGATTGGGGGAGTCGTCTTTCGCTTGCCCGACTGACCGTTCACTGTGTTCTCTGTGTTGTGGGTTAGTGGTCAACCGAACGCCTCACTCACAGAGACCCGGAAGTTGACAGCTCCCGGCCTCCTCTTCCCAAAGTCCTTATTTATTTATTATCCTTTCTAACGACTTAGTTAGCTGACCAGTTGAGCTAAAAGGGAGCCTGCGAGCGAGAGCTCAACACAGGCTGACTAAGAGAGTGTCGAAGTGATCAATCTTTGAAATTTGAATATCTTGTCTTCGACACTCTCGCTCAGATTTTCAAGCCCACCCACCACCCGAGTCCTGGTGTTCAGTTGACATATCTTGTTAGTGGTCAACCGAACGCCTCAAATGTCGATCGACATTTTCCACTCTTCTGGCGGCCCAGGCCCAAATGTAGAGTCTAGTGAATACAACCTTCGTCTTGTTGTATCAAATCCACAACCACTTTCTCGTCTATCTCCTCCAAGCCCCCCCCATGGCGGTCTCAGAAAAACTCAGCGTATGTAGCTGAACGTAGTCCTCACAAATCTGCTCTTGTTCTTCAATTTCCCCAGCCTCCTTAGAGGCAACCGACTCTTCGTCAATGAGCTTTTGCACGAATTCATCTTCAGTCCTTTCGCGCTGATCTACAATTATAAGGCCGTCTTCCTCGAAAGAGCGGTCGGCTTCATGTTGCATTTCCTCGTCGTCAACAGAACAGTCCCTGGTACGGTGTTCAGAGCAAGGTAGCCGGGTAGAAGTAATATCTTGCCAATCCATTACAATCTCATCGTAGCAGCAACAGCGACTATATTGGCTATGAGAAAGACTTTTGTGCATAAACGAATTGCAGCGTACCCAAATTTGATTAGCTCGCCACATACATGAGCGTTGAACGCGTCCATAGCAGCTTCTCGCTCGACATACAGGGCATCTAGCTCATCGGCATCGGCATCGTCAGACTCCCAGGCGTCCACTTCGCCAGTTTCAAGACAATCCATTAGAAGCAACATTCTGTGAGAGAGTTCTGAGCGGTCTTCTGTTGACATTGCTAGTTTTGCTTCAAAGTGAAGACAGAGTTGGCCGATCCAAGTGAACAAGAACGACCTGATATGTAATATTCAATTTGCGTCAGCATTTCGGGTCTTGCCGGTCAGCTTCCTCTCTCTCTTCGAAAGGATACCGTATGAGTACGAATCCTTGCAGCAAAACTAATTCATCAACTTGACGGTTCTATACAGGTGATTATTCTGTCAGCCCAAGCCCAGAATCACTCCACCGATGTAGTTCTGCAGAGGCAGAGGTGATGCCGGTTCTGTCTACAGTTAAACCTGCTGTTTTACAGTGATTCACAGGCTCACCGGTTATCGAGAGCAGCACAGAACTCGAGCGTGGATGAGCAAGAACCAAAAGTCACAGTCAGCGAGACAGTCAAGGCTGAAGTTGAGCCGGCAACGCTCTCCGAACCTGAGAGCCATGCCCTCGTCTCGTTTGATCAAGAATTGGCATCTGCCGAGTCACCAATACCTCTATCCCCCTTTCCAATTGCTCCCGTCAACGAGCCTGCACTGAGATCACCTCCCATCGCACTCCTCTTGAGCGATGCCGCGGTGGGCCAATCCAGCTCTGAAGAACAAACCGGCTCCAAGCGTACACGTTCGTTATCGAGTGATACCCCGCCTACCAAAAGAATCTCTTTGGCGCGGGGGAAACCGCTCAAGGACTCGATCCGGGACACAGGTACGGGTTTGACACCATTGGCAAGGCGGTCGGTGTCCTGGTCAAGCCCTGTAACCCCACGGTATTCCGGGAGCTTCTCGCCGCTGGCGCGCCAGTTCCATCCTGCTCAAATATTAATACGCCCACTGCTGATTGGTCAGAGCGAATTCGCCACTCCTGAAGACCGAGAGGCTATAGTGGCAGAGGCTGCTGCCGCAGATGACACACTTGGAAAGTTTGTTGATCAGCGCGATGGATATGGGGCCTGGGACAATATGAGCGATGAAAAGAGGGTCGAAGAGCGGAGACAGAAGAGAATAAACGACCAGAAGATTGAGGACTGAGATCACATGTTTGTTTTCTCTCGTTTCCAGACAGTTCTCCGTCATTTCTTCCTTTCTGACGATAGCACATGGCCACTGCATATTTCACAGTTCTATCTCGGACATGTTCCTCCGTTATCGTGTCATATCCCGACAACGGTAAAAGATCGGGACCGTCTCCTCCGCAATTTGAATCACATTTGGCATGTCATCGGTATTCGACTCGCAGGTCGCATATACGGGGAATACCAACGAAAGATGGCAATTCTCAATGGTTGCGCTTTCAGACGACGAACTTGACGCCTCCGCGGGATCCGGGTCCCCTGTATATAACCTACGGCCTTTTTCTCATCTTCCCTTTCTTTTACTACCATACACCCCAAATCCAGCTCATTAATGAGCACCTCTTTTTCTTTCTTCGGCTCAGATCGTCATGGTTTTCCCTTACCGGGTTTTTTTTTCCTCTCAGAGGTTTTCTCCGGAAGGTTTTTTACTCCAGTCGATGCTGATGCATTTATACATATCATTTCTCATCGCCCTCTTTTACTTAATACTCGCATAGTAGTCAGATCCACCGGGGTATAACCTTAGCTCTGCAGAGCGCAGGTGGATTTTCAGTAGTAACATAGTAACATCGATTTCGTGCATCATTTTTGATCTGTTTGTCATGCAGAATGAGTCATCACAACCCAAAAAAAAAAATTGAAAGCAAGAAACAAAACCGGGAACAAGTAATCCAAATGTAACTACTTTGCGATCCGCCTCGTTGGCATCCACTCCCTTGGTAAGTCTCTTTTAACGCAATTAATAATGGGTTAACCCGCTAGGCTGACACCAGGTTCAAAAGTGGATTATAAGCTCGGTCCGAGTTAATGAGTATGATCAAAAATACAATCTCTGCCTGTTCTACAAGTCTTGTGGAGCCAATGTACAAATAACTTAATGAGAGTAAAGTACAGTGGGTACCGAAGGAGAGCAATTAGCAACGCGTGTAGGAGGCTGGCAAAGCGTATCAGTACGCAACGGGAAAAGGGGCAACAGAGGTCTCTTACAAACAACGGATGATGATAAAGTGGGAGAGGCAGGTCGAAGCCAGTAGTACAGGGGGATTGTTGGAGGCAGCGACAGCAAGGTTATGGCCCGAGAATCTCAGTCGATGTCCATGGCTTCCTGGTTTCGTCGCATCCATAGTGGCAGTTGGGCGGGCGAAGCCAATCTGATCTTCCGATTGCCAAGCCGGGCGGAGATATCGGCTTGGTCTTCTTCTTCCGTTTCTGAATCGCTCTGGGGATCGCCGCGAGAACCAGCAGCGGACGCAATGGGGAGCAGCGTTTGGAGGATAGGGGACGCAGATTCGGTGTCCGAGTTTGAATCAGAAATCAAGTCGGGAACATCTACAGGCACCGGACTGTGTTGCAGATCTTCGAAGCGGGACCCTTGATGGTGGAACAAACGCAGAAGAGGGGGCGGGGAGCATGAGGAGGGGACACTGTGTTTGCCGGCGATCATCTGTCGGACGAGGTCGTCCCCTCGACGGAGTTCCACCATTGCCGAATGACAAATTGCGAGGTCCTCTTCGCCCAGGCCCTTCAAGTCTTGAGCCGTCACATTCGCAGGGACTTGTTCCTGCCCTGGACGAGAAAATTTAGCCATGAGAAACAACAGACGTGAAATTATTCGCACTTTTGAGATATTCCATGCAAGCGGTAGACGGTTCCACGTACAAACCAATTTCTCGCGCATGCATAGCTTGGGCCAGCTGCCTCAGTCCCGGCATCCCGATATTTGTTTCGTGGAATGTGACGAACTCAAGGTGGACGAGCCGAATGGCGAAGGGGATCGCGGCGTCATCCAGATGAGGGTTGCTGGCGAGGCAAAGCTCGTGTAGAGTGTCCTTCAGTGGGACCAGCATAGCCACTCTTCAGTATCGTGTGTTAGCAAAAGCAGACTTGAAAAGGCGGGAACCATACGCTAGGCTCTCCAGGTTCGTATTATTGATAGACAATGTTTGAAGCGGAAGATCTTTGATCATCAAGAGGTGGGTGGGCGTCAACGGCCTTCCGTCCAGCGTTAGATCGATCAGAGAGGCAAAGGAGGGAGTTTCTGTGAGAGCTTTGACTAAGGATGTCGATTCGCGTAGAGCTTCTTCGTTGTAGATCCGCTTGAAGGGTTCTGGGCTGATGAGGCACAACGCGCGCACGTCGGTTACAGAGAGTTCCTTGAGGATTTGCACGGAGAGAAGCGCTATCCAGAAGTTAACGCAAGATGAATCAGCACACCCGAAGCGGTATACCCTGAGAGGACAAGTAATCGACGAGCTCGGCCGTGCTACGCGTTGTGGTAACGCGTCGCTGATTCTGTTGGGGCACGAGGGCCGAGATTTTATGCAACACAGAAATCGCGACTGGAGTCTTGGGTGTAGGCGCGCGCTTACGCTTGAGGTTGCGTGGAGGGGTCTGGAGCATTTTGAGGGAGGAAAGAGAGAACGCGTTGTCACGAACGCGACTGTCACACGATGATGTCAATTCCGGCATCTCGGCACAGACTAATATGATATGTCAGCAGAGACTCTCACTGGACCCACTCTGACTGCGAACGAACTGGAACATGAACTGGAATCGCGACAATAATTCAATGCGCCCCTCATGGAGTATAATACCACTGGTCTTGTCTGAGGCCCCTCCGCTTTCTGCTCCAAGAAACATGGCGTGAATCTTGGGCTCGTCGCAATTCGGCGGTTGAATAGAGGCGTCTCTGGGCGCATGGACTACTAGAGACGCGCGGAGACGCATATAACCGGTCGTCGAATAATGCAGATTTGCATGGAAGGCCAGGTAATCGATTACTCTATATTATGTATTTACCTGGTCAACCGGACTGCAAGTCAAGGTTTTTGCCTCAGGCCAACGCCACAAAATGGAACGCCACGAAGCGGCGGACGAATTCACCCCTGCTGCCGAGCCTCCTTCGAGGCGGCCTCGTTCAGCTACTCTCTCATACCTGCCCCGACTCCGACAGTCCGTGCCCGAACCGGACTTTACACCCTCTTGTCAGCCTCCTTCGAGGACGGCCGCGCCTCCTCCGGCGTTTGACTACTACTCCACCTCTCCCGAAAGCTCGGAACGGGAAGACTCTAGCCACGAAGGATTTCGCGCGGCCCGCGAACAGTCTCGGGGGGTCCGAGCGAAGAAAAAAAAACCCCGCGTTAGTCCTCAGGTCGGGCCTCGCATCAGCGAGAACCCCTTTCAGGTCCTACAAGACCTGTCGAGCGAGTGCCCCGATCGTGCACCCAAGTACGGACAGCCTCGGCCGTCTGCTCAGCATGACCGCACAGCGAGGCCCACGCAATCGCCGCTCCATCCCCAAGAAGATTCGCCCCATTTGCGCCGGGCGATCGTCATGGAAGTCGACGACGAGGGTGATCCCCCGCCGGTGGTGAGCGCCTACTCGGCCAGCCCCACGGATCCGCGCCACGAACATGACCATACCGATTCCGGAGCTGCAGACGAGGCGGGGGACGGCGCTCCCGCGGCTGCTATCATGACCCAGGACCGCCAGACTTTGGGCCTGCAAGATACCTCTGGTAAGTACATGTATGCTGTTGCGACGTTATCCTGACGGGATTGTTTTCAGTCACCTCGGTACAAGCAGAGAATGCGCCCTCCAGCTCCTCGCACGCGTCCAACGGCGTCGCCTCATCGTCCAAGCAGGCCGGTGGAGTCAAGAATGCGTTCAAGAGCGTGACAAGAGGCTTGAAAAAATTGGGGCGGCTGGTAACTCGGCGGCGTTCGTCATCACCCAATGACTCACTGGCCGGCCCCTCCGCCGCCGCCGCCGACGCTCGTCCATCTCCCGTCTCCGATCCTTCCCCGTCTGGCTCTGTCGCAGCTGCTGTGCAGCTCCCCTCCCCACATTTGCCCTTGTCCACCGGCGCAAACACGGGACCAGCTGTTGCGGCCGCCCCCTCCGCTCCCGGCACCCACGCTGGTCCCGCTGAATCCCACCCAAACTTGGCGGCTTATACTGGTCTCATGGACAAGTCGATCAGGCTATTCTACCAACGCGCGGCGGAAGCGCGCGCCAGGATGGAGGAAACCGACAGGCGACGCGTGGCGGAAACCCGCGCCAGGACCCAGGAAACCGACAGGCGACTGGCCGAGGAACTCGAGCGTCAGCAAGTCCTAGACGCTATCGCCGCCGCGGACGCGCGGGAGGACGTCGAGCGGAATATTAGGAGGCAGCAGGAAACGCTTGATCACGCACGGACAGAGCGTCTGCGCAAGCACCTGGAGGAGGGGCAGCGCATCCTGCACGGTGATGCGGCCACTTCCAACCTCGCGCATTCAAGCGCTCCTCCTTCCGCTTCCCTGATCTCTTCTGCCCACAGCACAATGGACGTCGATAGCCTTGTATTTCATGATACCCCCCGTCCCGCCTCTGCCGTCCCCAGTGTCGCCTCCCATCTCGATGCGACTGAGGAGGTGCCATCGAGACCAATCCCCGGCCCGTCTATCGGTGAAGGTTCCAACTCCGGTTCCGCGCACGCTCAGAACGGCAAGGCGAAGGCTAAGGCCAAGGCCAAGTTGTCGAACGCCGGCAACGTGATATCCAACTATTTCGGCAAGAGTAAGGAGCCTTGCAATCTGACTCATGGGTAATTGACCAGACCCTATCTCCAGAGCCAACGACGTCGACCACTGCAACGACGGCGGCATCGGCGAGGCCTCCCGAAAAGAGCAAGCCGAAGAAAAGCACGACGGCCGTGCCGACCTCGATCACCAAGGACGCCGCACCGAGCAAGTCAAAAAGCGCATTCAACTCGACGACCACAAACGCTGGCCCCAAATCCACGTCAACCTCGACGCTACGTACAGCTCGCCCCAAACCTGTTCGTATCTGCAACTACAAAAGTCAATATGTTTGCTAATACTCTTTCAGACGGTATCAACTTCGACGAATGTCAGTACATTTCACCAAAACGGTGGTCTCGTTCACTCACTCTCTTCTCACAGGCGTTGTTCCCGTCAACGTCGGCGTCAGCGAATGCCAAGAAGAAGGGGAAGGAGAAGGAGAAGAAGGCTCCTGCTGTCGGTACATTTCTTTGACAGTGCTCTCTTTCACTTACTCTCTTCTCACGTCAGCCATCTACCTCGGCAACGTCAGCGTCAACAAAGAAGAAGGGGAAGGGCAAGGAGAAGGCTGCTCGTGAGCAGAGGACGGACAAGAATGAGGGCATGGTTAGTTTGTCCTTTTCATCCTATCGCTGGCCTATCCTGACTCGTTCGTATTGCAAAGCGCCAGCTGCAGAGGGCTCGTTCCGAGAAAGGCACCCAAGGCTGCACCTACCCGGATTGCGATCATTATGCACTTACTGATACTCTCGCACTCTGCGGACTCCATAAATACATGTTTGATGTGTTATATGAGAAGGCCGATAGATTCCCCCAGGCCGATAGATTCCCCAAGGGCAGGAACACCGCGATTGCCACGGTACGTTACAGTCTTCGCCAACTTCCAAGCATTGACTCGTTTATAAGTGGCTTGCTGCCTTGGCGCCCCTCGTAGATCGCGAGTTACCAAACACGTGCCGCTACCAGGAATGCGGGAAACCTGTAACAAACCCTATCGTTCGATTGTGCCCACGTCACCGGCAGGCCTGCATGACCTGGTACAACCTGCGGTATCCGGAGACGCAACCCTTGGGGCATTTCGAACAAAACCACGAAGCGGTATGCACCTCACCTTTCTCATTGATTCCCTTGGTTTAACATCTCTGATAGTGGCTTGATCCGGAAGATGTTACGCGCTGCTGCATCGATGGCTGTGGTGAGACCTGGCCGGGGTCGCGTGTGCATCAAAAAAGTACACCGGATCCCGAGTTCCGTCAACCCATCTGCTCTAACTGCCTGCGTGCATTCTGGCATTCCCGTGGTTATGACTCCTTTGTCAAGAAAGCGGACATAACACAGGATGATATAACCGCATTTCGCATGGTACGAGAATTAATACAAGTCTGTATGTCATTCTAACGGAACATCAGTACCGGCAGACATTCAAAGTCGACGCCGCGTCAATAGAACGCAGCGCGGCAATAAAACGAATAAAACGCAACGCGGCAATAAAACGCAGGCGCACCGGAACTCGCCTTCGTCCAGAAGTCGAGGACGGTAATTGCTGCATCGATGGCTGTGGTGAGACCTGGCCGGGGTCGCGTGTGCGTAAAAGAAGTACACCGGATCCCGAGTTCCGTCAACCCATCTGCTCTAACTGCCTGCGTGCATTCTGGCATTCCCGTGGTCATGACTCCCTTGTCAAGAGAGCGGACATATCACAGGATGATATAACCGCATTTCGCATGGTACGAGAATTAATACAAGTCTGTATGTCATTCTAACGGAACATCAGTACCGGCAGACATTCAAAGTCGACGCCGCGTCAATAGAACGCAGGGGCACCGGAACTCGCCTTCACCGTTCAAAATTCGAGGACGGTGGTTGCTGCATCGATGGCTGTGGTGAGACGTGGCCGGGGTCGCGTACGCATCAAAGAAGTACACCGGATCCCGAGTTCCGTCAACCCATCTGCCACAACTGCCTGAGTATATTTTGGCATTCCCGTGGTCATGACTCCCTTGTCAAGAGAGCGGACATAACACAGGATGATATAACCGCATTTCGCATGGTACGAGAATTAATACAAGTCTGTCTGTCATTCTAACGGAACATCAGTACCGGCAGACATTCAAAATGGACGCCGCGGCAATAGAACGCAGGCGCATCAAAATTGAGAAGCATATAATTCCTCGCCAGATGTTTAAAGATATCTGCAAAAGTCCGAACGCTACTGATTTGTCATGCCCCGGAAAATGTGGCCGGCTTTTAACAAAAGGTTGGCTCGGTTGTGCAACGCCGTATGGCTCCAGCGAGCCGGTGCTGTATTGCAGGACCTGTAGCAGCCGCGTCAGGCGCAACAGTCACCAGTGGCTCGCATCGGAGATCGTAGAGGGAAGGCGGCAACTAACTTCTATTCGTAAGAATGGCTACACAACGGCAGAAATGGACGCTGGCAAGGAGTACGTCCTGGCTACGATTATAATAACCAGACTACAGAAAAAGTGGATCCTGTGCCGCACGTCTGGTGACTTTTATACGGCCACCATCGGTGCCCGTCGTGAGTATACTGTGGACCTCGACCATTTGCCAAAGAGCGGCCCCTCTAGACAAGGTTGTATCCGCGACTTGAGTAGCCAACGGTGAGTGCCGATGAGTTCAAGCTAATTTTAGGCTAATTCTTCCAGGGTCAATAACGGCAAAATCGCCATAGATGCGTTCGTACGCGACTTGGGATCTCCGGAGAAAGCGCGTGACCGCTTTCTTTCGCTAATCCTTCCTAGTGGCGGTCCCTACTTTGAGCTGCCGCAAATCTTCACAGATTTGGTTCCTACACCAGGGTCCAAGTGCGATCCCGACGCTGCTTCGGATGCTCTTTCCCAGTTCAGGCGTCATCACAACCTCTCAGACAACCCAGCCGCCTGGCCCGCCCAATTCCACGAGCTCCTTCCGACGTGGTACCGTAAACACCTGAGCGCGGACGTCTTACCCATCGGGCTCGCCCTACACCATGACCGAGTTGACGGTTGGCCTTTGGAGTTTCTGGCGCACAGTGTGAATAGGAGCTTGGGCCACTCGGAAATCGCGCTGCGGTGGAGGGCATTACCATACATGGACAACCCGAAAAAGTACCGGGAAGTCGTAGCAAAGGAAGCGGAGATCCTCGCGGACAGGATGATGGTGAGCACCCTCGTCGACCCGAAGCTAGAGTTGGCTTTCACTGCCTTCTTGGACGACGAGGGGTGCATGGAGCTGGTCACCCGTATTGAGCATGGGGGACCGGTCACCTTGTTCGACGAGGTGGATGAGCTCATCAATGAAACGCACAAGCCGGAGCTGAACGCGCTCGTCCAGGGTACGCATGGGTCTTTACCTTGTTGGCAGTGATCTGACTCTCAAAACAGCCTACATCCAGTCCCTCGATGTCCACGATATGACGCCTGAAGATTTTCGCCGCGTGGTGGTGGAACGCCCGGGCGAATGGGATTACTTCCTCAACAAAACTCATAATGGAGTGCTACACCAATATGGAAGTCGGCGACCGCCGGGCGCACTACCACTGCCTGAAGACGACGACGAGGTGGAGTTTGAGGCCGAGGAAGACGACGACGACGACGACGACGACGACGACGACGACGACGACGATGACGAGTTTTCCGACGAGTTATCTGAAGAGGAGGAGGAGGAGGAGGATGAGCTCGAGTACATGTAGGGGCGAATTTATCAGTTGTATTTATTTATGTAGCGCGAGTTGGGCAAAGGCGGAGGGTCGGCGGTGTAGTCGACGTTTACAGTATGAATTGCAATTTATTGTGTACAGTGGTGTAAGCATATGACTTGTTTTACGTTGCTGTTTGGAAAGCCTGTCATCCCTGTTATCTGCCTTTATATTTCGCCCACTGGTATACGCATAACGATGGCTGGCGCTACGGTATTCCAAGGGGTCACGTACCACCTTGCGTCAGGGTGGTCTGAGGATCAACGCTCTGAGCTCACCTGTTTGTTGCAAAGTGGTGATGCAACTCTTGCAGAGTCGAGCCGCGAGGCCACTCACATTATTGCGGCGTCGGAGACATTCCAAGAGGCGGAACAAGTCGGTCCCCACGCGGCCGTGGTCTCTGTAACAACTTGTCAGGACACAAAAGCCCTGGGCTGACCCCCTCTTAGGAACTTTGGGTTCGCGCGTCTGTTCTGGCAGGGCGGATTCAAAAGTCGGTAACTGTTTTTGTCTATGGTTTCAACTAATTTGGGTTTAGGCCTGTCTTCTATTCAGTGTCAGCCAGTAAAATTTTCTCTGGTGTCGTTGCCTTCTCAGCAGACGTGAGGGCATGTTCGTTTCATCGTTATCGATAGTAATATTTTTTAGTTATCCGCCAGCGACGAGGAAGTTGTATCTGCAGGAGTCGCCCTTTTGGGTGGGCAATGGCGTATGGACCTCACCGTCGACGTTACCCACTTATTCGCGGTGTCGACCTCGACAGAGGAATACGCGACGGGGATCAGCCATCGCGAAGACAACATAAAAGTCATCGTGCCTGAGTGGTTCGACGACTGTGTTCTTCTGCATACGCGTCGACCCACGGAGCAGTATGAATGGCCGGATCCCGAAGTACGAAGGTCAGGCCAGACACTACAGAGTTCGCCAGCACGGATGGCACCGAGGGCAGAATCCAAGGGCGCAGCGGTCTGGAGAGGCCAGCGCATACTAATTAGTAGCAGCCTCCAGCTGAGCGAAACAAGACAAAAGATAGTTGAGGGGTGGATTCGTACCGGGGCGGGGATACCTTTACGGTCAACGCCAGAGGATGAAGTGCAGTTGATTGCCGAGTGCGATATATTCGTGACTCGTCATAATACTGGGTCATTTTTGCAAGTTAGTTTTCACCTAATCTATCTCCCCCTCTGATCATTAATCATTGTTCAGGCGCAAGATGCTGGGAAGACGATCGGGAATTTGTCCTGGCTGCTTCGTGTGCTAACAACGGGCATCTACTCATCCCCGTTGGAGTGCATTATGCATTACCCCGTACCCTCAACAGTTGTTGAGGGATTCGGCAATTTTGTATGTTTTTGGTTATCCTTCGTCTTTTCTTGCTGACCGTCCCTCAGCAAGTCTGTATCACAGGTTTCGGTGGGGAGTGCCGTGATTCGTTGAAGACACTGATTCGTTCGATGGGCGCGACGTTCACCCCGAATCTGTTCTGCGACTCAACAATATTAATAGCCAGCAGGTACGTTGTACTTGTTCTTCCACATGATATCTCTGCTTACAGTCGTGGAGGCTGAGCGGTACAAAGGCCAAAAAAGCCGCACAGTGGGGGATTCCAGTGGTCAACCACTTGTGGCTGGAGGACTGCTTCCGCTGCTGGCAGACTGTGGACCACACAGCCGCGCAATACTCCTCCTACCCCGAGGACATCAATGTTCCCGGCGTCGAAGGCACAAGTGCAGGGAACGACGGTGCTGGTGACTTGTACTCGGACCGAGAGATGACAGGCGTCGAGCAAGATGCGGACCACAGCAACGGCGCGCTGCTCGTCCTGCCAATAACACCGGCCACACTGGCGCTAGGAGGCGCCCTCCTCGCACCCTTGCCACGGGTCGAGAAGCGGGTAACGGTTACACCTCCGTCTTCCCCGCTTTCTGACGCGCCGCCGTCCCCGCTCTCTACAGCAGTTCGCCAGCTGGTCACGAGGGAGGAGGACGAGGAGGACTTGACGAGTGACGGCGAGGAGGGCGAAAAGCGACTGGGTGCGAAAGCGGGCCCCAACGCAGTTCCATTGAGGTTTACAGATCGTTGATCTCGCGGCGTCGCTCTGAACTGACTATCCATACAGTGCCTGCACAGATATCCGGCTCATGATCACCAAGATTGAATTAGAGGGCGAGGTCCTGGCGGTGAGTGAGCCTCATTTATTCGCCGAGATAATATTCCAACCTGCTCAGGCATTGACCACCCTTGGGGTCAAGATCACGACTCAAGCCTCTAAGTGTACTCACTTAATTACAGCCTCTCTCGTTCGCACGGAGAAGTTCATGGGTGCCCTGGCCGCGGGGGCATTCATTCTGTCGGGGCACTGGGCAGTAGAGTCGGCGGCGGCGGGACAACTGCTTGGTATGCTACTTAACGGCCCTGTTCGTTGCCTCGTCTGACAAATTTCCTGTGCAGGAGAAGATGATTTTCTACTTGAAGACGAAGGAGGAGAGGAGAAGTACGACGTCAATATCAGAGCATCGATGCGGCGCGCGAAAACGATGAAAGGAAGACTCTTCAACGAGCTAACCTTCTATGTCACGGAGAAGGTCGCCATAGACATGGCCTTGCTGAGGAGTGTCGTGCTTGCAAACGGTGGCAAGCTGGTGCATCGTTTAGTAAACGATGCGCACTTTCTTTGCTTATGGCTCTTACCTAGGAAACAAAGTTTGTCCCGACACGTCGGACACTATGCGGGCATCCCAATCGAGTTGTGATCTCATGTCGCGAAGACGCGGCGATCTGGAATCAACTCGCGTCCGAGTACAAAATATACACAGTGGAGCTGGTGTTGATGAGCGCCTTGAGGCAAAATATCAATTTGGAGGATGATGCATTCAGGGTAGAGGGGTCTGCCCCCTTGTCTTCGTAGTGTTGATTCAATATGTTGCTTCATTGTGTGGCCATTCTGGCGATTCCGTTCGTCGACAGTCCTCGCTACTGCCGGGCGCCATCCAAGGGTGACTCCGGCACATTGAATGGATGAACCTCCCATTGCCTCGACCGCGGCGTTGACGCGCACATTCCTTGTATAGGCCTCGATTTTGGCGGTGGCTGCCATCCTGGTATACCTCTCGTTCTTGCCTGCTCAATAGAGGTAGCAGGGGCGCCTAGGGGGCCTCCATGAATATATAGAGATATCATGTATTTTCTGGCCCTGTCAGGTAGCGGTACGCTTATATGTACAGACGCAGGAACCACTTCTTTTGGTCAACTCCGTCCGCCGCGGAGTTGCGAGTTGCTTGCATCATGGACTCGGATGAGTTACAGTCACGGTTCCGCGCGCTTCTGAATTCTACAACGACTGGGACAGCGACACGATGCTATCTCATTTCGACTTTCTTTTGGGAGCGACTTCGCAGGACTCTTCTGTCAATGAAGGGCGCCTCGTCGATGAATGGGCTAGGTGCATGGTGGCTTCGCACGCATTGGTCTTGTTCGAATCCTGAACTCTGTCCAGTTTCGCGCCTGGCGCTCAAGGTCTTGATATTCTGAAAACATCGAGGTTGATCTGAGTCGAGATTACCCTCAGAACCAGAGACCGAAATTTTTGTGGAAGAGGAATGGGATTCTGTATTAGATTCCTACCAGCACGCGTCGACTGAGAGACCACACACAGCCCTTGACACGCTTCTATCGTGTGTGTATTTACCCTTCAACTTCCATTTATTAACCAGAACGCCCTTTGATCAGAAAGCCTGACGTGGAACCTCTCTTGGAGTCTCTACATTTGATTTTGTCTCAACCTCGGGACCACGATGTCTCGGGAGAGGTTGCTGAGGCCGTTGGTTATGAGGATATGGATCTCATTATGGAAATTCTTCGGACTCGAGACGCACTGGTGAAGGAGGTGAGATTAAGATGCGATATATCGCCGTCCACTGACAGTAGAAAAGCTCGCGGAATTTCAACAATCGGTATCTGTGCCTTCAATATCAAACAACTTGGATGGTAGGTGCGAAACTGTCTAAGGAAAATAACTCCTCATGTGCTCCGTAGCATCGGGTCTGTCGGCAGCGGGTGCCCGTAAGCGCATGGAAGAAAGTTTCCGGAAGAACGCTGCTCGCCCTCTATTTACAGGGACTGCTGTAAGAGTGATAAAGAGATCTACTCCCGCTGTTTAACCTTGTCTTAGGAAGCAGCGCCCGAAGTCCTCCCTCATGTTTATACTTCGAATCCGACAGCTCAAGGAAATATCCTTTCTCAGTTTGGTAGCAAATACATGCTTCCCTTGGGAACTGTCCGGCAGACGTATGAGGTAATTCAATAATCCGTACTCTCTCAATTTAATTGAACCCCTCTTCAGGATTTCGAAGAAGTTATTATTCCACCTGCGAGACCTGTGTCTCCCCGCGCGACTGAGCGCCTTATTCCCGTCTCTGAATTGGACCCCCTTGCAAGGGGCTCGTTTCCTGTGAGAACCCGTCAGCAAAAAAAAGCCTAACCTTGCTGACTACAATCGAGTAGGGGTACACCTCCTTGAATCGGATTCAATCGATTGTGGGCACCAATCATTCCTCCACATTTTTGTCGACCTCACTTTGGTCAGGTATTCCCAACGGCTTACGGATCCAATGAGAATATGCTCATCTGTGGTCAGTGGAATCCGCACGCAACCCCCGTCCTTGTTAACGCTTGGAATCAGCTCCCACTGGTGCTGTGAGTTGTATTCAGAGGCATTGAGCGCATGTACCACTCATTTGTACGCAAGGGTAAAACAGATGTGGCGATGTTAACCATTCTGCGTGTTCTGGATCAGCATAGATCAGCTACTTCCGGCAATTTGCCCATAGCATCCACCATCAACAAATCCTCGTTCAAAATTATCTATGTGTGAGTCGATGTATGTCAACTGAGTCATGGCGTAGTCCCTATATCCCGCATTCCAGTGCACCCATGAAAGCCCTGGCATCGGAAATCGTCCGGAAGTTTAGCAAACGTTTACAATGGCTTTCCATCCAAGTTCGGGAGTTGACCGGTGCATTTGACTCTATTCGAGGTAGCATGTGTACTTAATTCATTCTGTAGGCGATATGCAGCTGACGAAGGCGGAAATCGCCCAGACGCAAGTCATCGTCACCACTCCAGAAAAATGGGATGTCGTGACCAGAAAGCCGACAGGAGAGGGAGAACTGGCATCGGTTGCTGTCTATCTAGGCTTCGACGTAGATAAAAAAACTGACCATTCCGACAGAGTCTCAAATTGCTCATCATCGATGAAGTCCATCTGCTTAATGAAGAACGTGGCGCTGTCATCGAAACCATCGTTGCGCGCACCCTGCGACAGGTCGGCCTTCCCAAACCTCCAAACATCATCTAACCCGTAGGCTTGATTAGGTGGAGTCCAGTCAATCTGTGATACGTATTGTGGGGTTGAGTGCGACACTTCCAAACTATATGGATGTTGCTGAATTCCTCAGGTAGGCATTGATTTTCTACCTTTAGATTGCACTCAGACCTATTTAGCGTTTCTCGCTACAAGGGATTATTCTATTTCGATTCATCTTTCCGTCCGGTTCCTTTGGAACAGCACTTCCTCGGAATCAAGGGGAAGCCTGGCAGTTTGCAATCAAGAAAGAACCTTGACCGGGTGGCTTTTCAGAAGGTCTCTGAGTTGGTAGCACAAGGCCATCAAGTGATGGTGTTTGTTCACGCGCGGAAGGAGACCGTCAAGACAGCGCTAGGGCTCCGCGAAGCTGCGGTTCTGGAAGGCAATTCAGACGATTTCAACTGCGAGGATCATCCTCAATGGAGCTTCTTCCGCCGAAGTATTGGCGAGTCGCGAAATAAAGAGATGAAGCAGCTCTTTGACGGTGGATTTGGTATTCACCACGCTGGTATGCTGCGTTCAGATAGGAACATGATGGAAAGAATGTTTGAGGCCCGGGCCATCAAGGTCACTTCTCCAGCCAGACACATTTACTGCTGTCGCTTAGATACACCTCCGTAGGTTTTGTGCTGTACAGCGACTTTGGCCTGGGGTGTGAATTTACCCGCCCACGCTGGTGCGCGTCGACGTTTCAGTTTTCAATTTACCACTAACTTTGATCGCCAGTCATTATCAAGGGGACCCAGGTCTACGACAGTTCGAAAGGTGCGCCACAGCAGTGGGGGAAACCCAAACTAACCCGACACCAGGTGCATTTGTGGATCTGTCTGTATTGGACGTACTGCAAGTTTTTGGACGAGCCGGGCGTCCCGGCCTCGAAACTAGTGGCGAAGGCTATATTTGTACTACTGAAGACAAACTGACTCATTACCTCGACGCTGTAACGGCCCAGGTACGAAGGGCTCTATCTACTCCATAGGTTTACTCACCGTCTACGTAGAATCCTATCGAGTCTCAGTGGGCCGATTTCGCTACATAATGCGTTTTTTTGTAAACTGACGGTCCTAGATTCCAAGGAGGCATGATTGATTCTCTGAATGCCGAGATATCGCTGGGTACAGTTGCTAACACCCGCGACGGAGTTCGATGGCTAGGATATACCTACTTGTTCGTACGAATGCGTAAGAACCCTTTCGTTTACGGTTCGTCCATATCTGCTTCCCATGTTCCATGTTGTCGAATATGCTTCCGTAGGGATCTCACGAGATGCGACGGCCGATGACCCCCAGTTGGGTTCCAAGAGAAACGAGTTAATAACCGCTGCGGCACAGAAACTGTCAGATGCGGGCATGATCATCTTTGACCGTGCTAGCGGCGACTTGACAGTCACCGATCTGGGCAGAATTGCAGCCAAGTACTACATTCGATACACTTCCATCGAGATCTTCAACAAAGAGTTCCGGCAGCGGATGTCGGAGGCAGACGTGTTGGCGATGCTCAGTATGAGCACGGAGGTAAGCTGTTCTGTCTTTTGTTTGCACTGATCCAGTCTTGACGAGAGTTCGAAGTTTGACCAAATACAAGTTCGGGAATCCGAAGTCAAAGAACTGGAGCAATTAATGGAAATCATTCCATGCGATGTTAAAGTAAATCGATCGAGTGTTTGTTGCTGGCAGAGTTTGAACACCCCTTTTGTCCTCAGGGCGGTACAGACACAAGTCGGGGCAAAGTCAACATTCTGCTGCAGGGATTTATATCAAGGCAGCCCGTGGACGACTTCGCGTTGGTCTCCGACACCGCGTATGCTGCTCAAAATGGTGGTCGGATTGTGAGAGCCCTTCTTGAAATTGCGATCAGTAGAAAATGGGCAAACGTGACCGCGGTACTCATGGGTATGAGCAAGGCTATCGAAAAAACGGTTGTGGCCGTTTGACCAGCCGTTGAAGCAATTCGATCTCAAAGGCGACATATTTTACGGATTAGAAAGGTGGGCGGACGAATGGTCGCCCGCGGAGCTTGCGGCCGTGAGCGCCGACGAGCTGGGTAAACTGGTCCATCTCAATGAACGCCACGGTCAAGCCATTCTCAACGCCGCCAAACAATTTCCCTCCGTTCGCATCACCTACAACCTCCGTCCGCTTGGGTTCGACGTGCTGAAAATTGCAGCTCGAGTAACGCCGACGTTTACTTGGAACAGTAAAGTACACGGCAGCGCAGAACCTTTCTGGCTTTGGGTTGAAGATCACGACGCCTTGAATATCCTACAACTTTCTCATCTAGTCTTTCGACCCACCACAGAGGCCCTGGATGTAGATTTTGTCATCTCGATCCCCGATTTCCAACCACCTCCGTCAGTGACCATACGATTCGTGTCGGATCGATGGATGGGTGCTGAGGACGAGGTTTCTATCCCTCTGGACACTCTGATCATGCCGGTAGCATCGCACAGTCATAGCCCACGACTAGATCTACCTTTTCTCTCGCCCTCCATTCTGCGTAACCCGATTGTGGAAAGCCTGTTTTCCGGACGCCTGCACAACTTCAACTCAATCCAGACCCAGTCTTTCTGGACCTTGATCAACACGAAATGGCACTCTTTAATATGCGCCCCTGTCGGCAGTGGAAAGTCCATGCTGATTCAAATTCTTGTGTGGTACGTATCGCATGCCCTTTGTCGGTCCATGCTCACCGCCGTATCAGGATGACTGTCACGAAAGCTGCAGATGCATGGATTCTTGTTGTGACGCCACGGAAGAGTGTAGCTTCAGAGACGCTCTCTGAGCTGCGCGCCGCATCGAGTGCCATGGGGGTGTCCGTAGAGCTGAGCTTCACACAAAACAGCCTGGCCCGGCCTCATGGACGGGTAATTCGCGTTGTCACAGCCGCACATCTGCTTCAAATCGTGTCTCAGCGGGATCCGAAGGTCCCATTACGAGGATTGGATCTTGTCGTCTGTGAAAGTCTGGAACAGCTCGATCCTGCCTACGAATTGGGAGTCTCCTTACTACGGCATGCCGTGCAGACATGCCCGACGCGCTTCGTCGGCGCGTCGAGCTCGCTTAGCGACCCTAGTGACGTCGCGGCGTGGATGCGAGTTGATCCAACAGTGCTGCTCAGCTTTCGACCGAGCGACCGCGATCAGTTGTTGACAACCTCTTCGCACACATTCAGCATCCCCCAATCGTCCTCCTTGTTCAAAGCAATGGCCAAGCCCGCGCACGCAGCCATTCAGAGCGCCGCGCCAGGGGAATCCGCAGTTGTGTTCGTCCCGTCGCGCGGCCAGTGTCGTTCCGTCGCGTACGACCTCATCACGCAGTGTGCCCTCGAACAGGAGACAGATAGGGGCTATGTCCCCGACGGGGTCTCGCAGGAGCGACTCGAAGACTACCTCGCGCGTTTCCTCGATGCGAGCCTCGTCGATGTCGTCTCCCGCGGGATCGGGTTCTTCCACGAGGGCATTCACAAGCCCGACCGGAACCTCATGCTCGAACTGTATGCTGAGGGTATAATCCGCGTATTGCTCGTCCCGCGAGAGTCGTGTTGGACGTTGCCCGTGCGCGCCGCAGTGGTTGTCGTGTTGGGGACGCAGTACACCGCCGCCGCGGCGGAGGGCGCGGACCGCCAGCTGCGCGACTACGGGCTCGCGGAGTTGACTCGCATGCAGAGCCGCGCGGTGCGGCACTCGGGCGCGGGGCACTTCCACTTGTTTTGCCAGACGGAAGCAAAGGACACATTCATGCGCTTCTTGAGCGATGGGCTTCCGCTCGAGTCGGCGCTGTTGGGCTCGCCTGAGCTGCGCGCGTGGCATGCGGCACATGCGCACCTCGAAAAGCAACAGCTCGTCGACGCATTGTCGTGGACGTTCCTCGCGAAGCGCATCGCGAGCAACCCGACATACTATGACTGTGTGTCGGCCTCGCGGGATGAAAACCTCTCGCGTATCGTCGATGATCTCGTGTATGCCGCTGCGCAACCCATCTAGAAAAGAACCCCGTGTCTAGAATACATGTACTCTACAAACACTTTTAGATCTATTGGATGAACTTCTTGAGGCCCTGAAGGCGCTCAGCCGCTTTTCGGAGGGTATCAGTGTCTTTGCAGAACGCGAAGCGGGCGTAGGCTTCGCCGATGTTGGCGTGTTCTTCGCAGTAGAACTTGGCGATTCAGGATCAGAAAACGGGTGAGGTAAGACAACTGATGCCGGCTCACCTCGCTGACTGGGATGGAAGATACGCCAATCTCGAGCGCAATGAACCAGCAGGCCCTATGAGTCACGTCAGTAATTGCGATTAACAAAGGGAATGATTTCACTTGAAGTCACGCCCGCGGCCGAGGACGCTCGGTGGGAAGGGATAGTCATCAGGGAATTTGACATTCGAGATATCCTGCAAGCGATGAATGATGATGGTAAACCCCAGAGCGGAGTTGCACACGTACAAGGAGGATGAAGTAACTCCCTTCCGGAAGAGTGTAAGTAAGCCCAAGCCTATCGAACGCCTCTGTAAGGATGGCGCGTCGCTCGGTGTACTCGGCGCGCTGCGTGGCAAAGTAACCGCGTTGTTCAGCCTGCTCGAGGCCAGCGGCGGCGGCCTCCTGGAGGGGCGAATTGGTGCAGAAGACAATGCGCGTCGTCGCGGCGAGCGTCGGGCGGATAATATATGCCGGCCCGATGAGCCAGCCAACACGCCACCCGGTCGCGGCGAACGCCTCTGCGGAATGGGGTTTGAGCATCGATAGTAGATATATCACGGATGAGCACGTACTGCCGGCGGAACCTACGGTAACGGTGCGGTCCCACATGCCAGGCAGGTTGGCAATGCGGACGTGCTCCTTTCCGTCGAAGGTGAGGCAATCGTACTAGGGTTGTTGTAGATACGTAAAAGAGGTAAACGAGATAATCGGGCGAGGGCCACGTACCACCTCGTCCGCCATGACTATGAGGTTAAATTCTTCGGCAAGGGCGGCGATGCCCTCGAGCTCGGTGCGCGTGAAGACCTTGCCGACGGGGTTGTGCGGGGTGTTGACGATGATCATTTTGGTGCGGGGCGAAATCGCGCTCCTGGATCGAGGTGAATATATTATCGCGAGGGCGGGAACGCGGTGTGCACCTCAGCTCAGCGAGATCGATGGTCCATTCGTTGCTCGTGGGCTTTTTGTTGTTCCCGGTGGGCGGGTGGAGGGGAACGTAGACGGGCTTGCCGCCGTTGAAAGTGACGGAGGGGAGGTACTGGTCGAAGAAGGGCTCGAACATGATGACCTCGTCGTCCTTTTCGAGGAAGGCGACAAAGACGGAGTATTGGCCTGCGCCGAGTCAGATAAAGTGAGACGCGCGGGGATCGGGGGAGATACCTTCGTTTGCGCCGCTAGTGACGAGGATTTCAGACTCGAGATCGAGATCGCGATTGAACTGGGGCCCGTAGTGGTTCTTGATCGCCTGGCGGAGACGCATGCGACCCTTGGGGTGGGAGTAGTGGTTCTGGGCGACGCCTTGGAGGGCTTCGTTCGCGGCCTCGGTGACCCATTTCGGGGGAGCAAAGTTCATGTAGCCCTGGCCGAGGTTAATGCAGTCAGCCGGGAGGTTGGCGACGCTGGGCGGGGCATGAGATGAGAGGTACACAGGTCTGAGTCACGAAACTTGTAGATGGACCAGACATCCTCTGCGAGGGCTCGGCCTTCCTTGAGACGGGAGGAGAATGGGACGAGGTTTGAGCGATTGGACATTGCCCGACGAAGATGGTGGTGGTTGGAAGCAAGGGGCCGAATAAGCCTTGCCAGCATGAAAATGATTGTATCACCGAAGACTGCAATATTGCGCGAATTATTCCGAATTGCTCGGCGAGTCGCGTGCCCATGTGATGGCGAATGGAAAAATTGGACCAGCACAACTAGTTGCTGCAAACAGACGAATATAACATTCTTCGCAGTGAAGACGCGCGCGACTGGTCACGTGGTGCAGGAAAGGAGAGCTCAGAGGTCGACGGCGATGACCGGACGCGGTCTGCTCAACACCATCAACGAGTAAGCAGCCAGCTCTCTTCTACTCAGCTCATTAAACCATGCCTAGGTCAAATTTATCAGACACCTCGCTCTCGTCCTCGCTCGCACCGCCCGTGCGCGACGGCGACGACGACGACGACGACGACGAACAGTTTGTCTACCAGCCCAGCCAGGATTCACCCCCGGCCCCTCAGCCACCAGCGCCTTCCCCGGCCCAGCTCGAATCCTTGTACGCAGCAGCGTCCTCTGGTGATTTGCCACTCCTCAAACGCCTCTTCCGCAACGCGTTGGAAGCCGGAAACGTAGAGCCTTTCAGTCTTTCCAACGACGCATCTGCACGCACGGGCTTCACCGCCCTCCATGCCGCCGCCAGTCGCGGTTATCTCGACATCGTCATCTGGTGCATCGAAGAGGGAGGCGCCATACCAAACTGGGAAGACAAGGAGGGCGAAACCGCCCTGCACAAGGCCGCTCTTAATGGCCACCTCCCGATCATCAAGTACTTGCTTCCAGGAAGAGCCGACGTCAATGCAAAAGACGCCGACGGCTGGACCGCCCTACACAATGCGTGCTCAAAGGTAGCATCTCGTCCGGGACCCTCGATCATGTTATTCATTTTTTACAGGGATATCTCGACATTGTCCGGTGGCTTTGCGAAAGCGGCGGCGCCGCAGACGAAAACGACGGTGTGCGTGGCGTCGATGTCCGCAGCAAAGGCGGGTGGACGCCGCTGAGTAAGTCACACTACCCCCGATGTTGGTTAGTTAATTAACAGCTCGCAGTGAACGCGTCTTCCAAGGGCCACCTCCCCGTCGTGCTCTACCTTCTCACCAAACAGTCTGCAAACCCCTTAGTTCGGAACAATTGGGGCGAGACCGCCTTCGATGCCGCGGCAGCCGTGTTCGAAGTATGGATTTGTGAGGTACGCAGCTGGGTTCTCGAACGCGTCGCCTCTTTCTATATGCCGCCCACAGGTACTCCAGAAAGCAGAGGCAGAGCGATGGCGCGGGACGACGGTGCCGTACAACCCGCTTGCTGTCCACACGACGGTGCCGCTGGTCCTTTACGAAAACCAGCGCCTCGACACCCGCCTCAAGACGCTCGCCATCTCGGGCGGGCGGCCCAAGTTTTCCGCATCGGGCTTGGGTCGGCAGGGGCGGAGAGCACCATTCCAACTCCGACTGCCCAAGGTGGATGAGAACACGGGGGTGCGCGAGATCGCAGCCTGGCGGAGCGACGTCCAGCTCCCGCTTCTCGACGATCCCTGGAATCTTCCCAAGCCGGGGCCCAGCGACCGCTCCTCCGCGGACACCATCGAGCGAAGTCATTTTTGGCTGTAAGCTTATTTTCTCTACTTTGGCTGGGCTAACACACCGCACAGGTCGGACTGGACGCTCGACGTCACACCGCCAGGCGTCGACGCTGAAGAGGGCTGGCAGTACGCGCACCATTTCAGCGACGCCGATGAGCAGTGGACGGCCGACAAGCCGCCCCAACTCGAGCGCGCCCTGGCGGGAAGCGGGCTCGTGGGTACGGGCCTCGCCGGGGGCTCGTCCTCTCGTCGGACCTCTGCGGCTTCCTCAAGCCACAGCCGCTCGCCGCTCACCTGGGTGCGCCGGCGACGTTGGGTGCGCGTGCTGCGTCGGCGGCTCGATATCCCGCCGCTTCCATTCCTGGAACCCGACGGCGCTCTGTACCACCTCGACGCTGATGGCACGCTTATTCCATTCGTCGACGCGGCAAGGGGCGGGGACGGGGATGGGCAGGAGCTCGGCGCGATGCATGCGACGTTCATCTCCGGCGCGCAAGACTACGTCGCACGTGCTCGGTACCTGGTTGGGATGCAGGCGGACAGTAGCACGGAGTCGCCGGTCGAAGCGCGGCGCGCGATCGCGAAACTAGAGCGTGCGACGATGGAGCTGCGGCTGGGGCTGCTCGGTGTGTCTATGTCGCATAATTTATCCATCCCCTGACTGTTCCCCCAGGCGACGAGGACCCGGATCGGAAAACGCAGGCAGAGGTGCTGTTGAATGCGTACAGCCGTGACCTCGATCGGCGGAGACTCGCGGCTGGTGCTAGGGGGCTGGTGTTGTCTGAAGCAGGTGCCGTGCAACGCCTATAACAGCTCTCTACTTCCACTAATATCTGTTTTTTTTTTCAGACTACGACGATGTGGAGGACGAGGAGAGCGGCTCGGATGAGGAATTTCACTATCCCGGCGCCTCGCCGCTCGAGACGATCCGGCGTAGCTCCCAGTCCTCCGGGTCCACCGCGGCTGACTACTTCACGCGCCCAGGCATCTCGCGCGCGCCTACGGATTTGACACCACAGCTATCGCAGGCGCCGGACTTTCGCGTCCCCACTCACGAGGCACCTCAAAAGGTGCTCGCGCCACGGTGGTCGCCCACCCCACACCAGATGCATGCGCAATGGGAGCGCGATGAGAATGTGCACCAGTGCCGCGACTGCCAGCGCCGCTTTAATTTCATCACCCGTCGTGTATGTACCTCTATTGCCTCTTCTTTCCGCTACTGAGTTTTGTTTTCGCAGCACGTATGTCACTGGAACGCGTGTGAATTGATTATACTGACTTGATGATGCGTATAGCACTGTCGGCGATGCGGCCGAATTTTCTGCGACCGCTGCTCGATGTACCGCGCACTACTCGACCCCGCGGACATTGTGCAGGACCCGACATTCCCGGAGGCGGCCGCATCCGCGAGCTCACAGCGCGTGTGCTCGGCCTGCCACGACGAGGTGAACGCAAGCGTGCCGAGCAGGCTGTATGGGATGCGCGCGACGTCCATGGAGCGCATTGATGTAGACCAGGAACGCCTGGTCATCCCGGGAAACCTCTCCCGGAGGCAGTCCAGCTCGCAGCTGAGTGACCTCGCAGAGTCAGCTTACGTTCATCCCCGCATTTTATGTTGTAATTGATTGTCTATTTCTACAGGTGTCCGGTGTGCAACCGCAATTTGGAGGAGGTCGGTGACGCGGCAGAACAGGAGCGGCACGTTAGAACTTGTTTGGAGGGCGGGTCCGGCCCTACTTCACAAGTACCGAAGTACCTCGTCTACCGGCTTCCCGCCGAGAGTACGCTCATCGGTTTGGAATGTGAGTTTCCTCGTTACTCGCACACAATGGATATAAAGCTGATCCGATATACGCAGGCGTCATCTGTCTGGAGGAGTTTGCAAAAGGTTAGACCATATTTCAGCAGCGGGTCTGCCTTGGAGCTTACTGGACGTATCATCAGGGTCGATGGTCGCGCGTCTGAGCTGTCTGTGCAGCTTCCACAATAGTACGCCGCGCGCGGTTTTGTCGTCCATCTACAGCCTTGCTGACATACCACCCCGCAGCGTGCCTGACGTCTTGGTTGCAGCGCGGCAAGAGTTGCCCCATTCACGCGCGCTGACCGTTTCGTTTTGTTTCGCAGGGACCTGGAACTGGCCGACGTGGATTATTAGTCGAAGAGCCAATAAATGTGTTGCCTGCAGGTGTTACATTATATTTCGGGAATGAATAAACACTAGTCGCCCTCGGTGCGCGGCTCATAGAACGTGCTATAATGCAGCTTGCTCGAGTCGATGCGGATGATGTTCCCGTAGTCTTCCACGTCCGGCTCGACTATCAGCTGACCTTTGCGGCCGTCGTCATCCTCGTCGTCGAACCACGTCGCCGGGTCGTCGTCCCCGTCGTCTTCCTCCGAATCGTCTTCGAGGTCCGAGTCGGTTGGTTTGTGGTTCATGAACGCCCACATCCGGGCTTCCCGTTCCTGCCTTGTCAATTGCTCGCCCGGAATGGAGATGCCCATCCGCTTGCGTTTCTCGAGCAATCGCTCCTGCCTCTCTTTATCCGCCTGTTCCCGAGAAATGAGCAAGTTGACCCTCGAGGCAAACAAGAGACGTACCAAGTGTGCTTGTTGTTCCAATTGGATGGCTTCTTGCATGCTGAGCGAGCCGATTACCGTCCCGTCGTTGGCGGGGCCCTATGATAGAGAATGGCCTTGAACAACACGGTATGCAAACGAGTGGAACACGACGTACAAATCGCGACAGGGCCTTGCGCTTTGCCTCGACGGTCGGGCTGATGTATGGTTCGGGTGGCGGATCGACGTTCATATCGTCCTCGCCCTTGATTGCGGTGTTCTTGAGTCCGGTATTGATGGCGTCCATGCCCAGGAGCTCGACTAACCGTCCCTCTATGGCATCCTGCTCTGCGGTGATGCGGGCGAGCCACGACCGAGCGTCGGCGGACGTGGACTCGCGGCTGGACGAGGTGAGCCTGGGCTGGACATGGGTGGGGTGGTAGACGTACGGGGACGCTAGAAGGCGGGCGTTCGTGCTGTGGAGATCATGGAGCTCGCGTAGAGACATTTGGGAGATGGGGGTGCGCTTTGGCTTGTGAGCTGGGCGGAAGCCGGATGGAATGGCGGTCTTGTGGCGCATTTGGGAGCGGGAATGTGTGCTGCGGGTGGGCGAGGATGGCTCAGAGGATGTTGGAGAGTACATTGTTGGTCCACAATTGCTCAAATCTTGCCCCGTTTTATAGACTGCCACTCATCCGCTTTCGGTCATCTCTCACGCCAATTGTTCCCGAAACAGATAAGTACAAGGCTACATATTCCTACTCGTACATTTTAGGCCCTCTCCTACATGAACATATCGTCCTGAAACAAGGGTCAGGTCGGGAAATCGACAGATGGGTAACAGCGCCTTACATTCCCTGGCGGCATGAATTCGTCGTTGTCGGGTTCTCCGGGAAACCCTCCGCGGGGACCGCGTCTGCCACGAACAGGTCCTCCACCTAGAGGACCCATACCAGGCCCAATCGGATCAAACCTGGCCCCAGGAGGCGCACCCATAGGTGGAAGAAAACCATCACCGCCCCAAGGTCCTTGATTGGAACCAGGACCTCTCTGTCCGCCCCCAAAGATGGGATGACCCGGGCCGACGTACATTCCGTCACCGCCAGCGCCAGGAAAGAGGGGCGGAGGCGAGAACGGGTTGGCTGGGAAAGGGTCCAAATCGCGTCTCCCAATTTCCAAAGGGTTTCGCGTCGGAGGAAGTTGGTACGGATTTTCCCCAGGGAACACCGGAGGGGGTTGGTATCTAGGCTGGGCAGTAACGGGAGCAGAGGAGTTCGAAGCACTCGGGTTAGCAGCGACGCTGGAGCTCGCGGAGACATCCTCAGTCTCCGTGTAGCCATCCTTACGGAGACCAGGAACAAGCTTCTGAATGATTTTCAGCTTGAACTGTGACACGAGATCTGCGACGCGGTTGGATGAAATGAAGCCATGGATCAATGGCGTTGCATCTGAGGCACTTAGATCGTGAGGATAGAATGAGGGCGAGACGAAGTCATTAGTGGCGATGTCAAGGGACGAGGCCTTGTCGCTCTTGTAGAAATACGGTTACATGGGGGCAATAGCTACGTGGTTCTCACATACCTCGAGTGCGATCGCGTTGATAAGAGTGCGGCCTCCGAGCTTGGAGACTTTGACGACGAACTCAAGACTGCTCTGATCATGTCTATACCTAAATGTATAATGACTCGGGCCATTCGTGTTCCACTCATCCGGGAGGACAGTCAGTGTAGAGTTGCCCGGCGACGACTCGTCCACAGCAATGAGACGAAATGCAAGGGCAGTCAATGCGGTATGGAGAAGAGCAGCGATGCCATCCTGGGAAGAGGAGAGAGTTTTCTTCGAAGCTGGGAGTAAAGTAGGAAGCAAGGCAATCAACGCAGCAGGGTCGAGGATATTCGCCATGGAGTCAAGAGCAGACGCGTAAAGCCGAGTCCCTTGTAGTTTCAACAACGGCAAACACGCCTTTCTTTCCGCTTCCATGGCGCGCCGGGATAGATCCATTTCTCCAGATACCTCCAATAAGCGGGTAAGACCTTCACATCGTTCACCCCGGTCCCCGTCGCCGACGAGGCGTAGCACCCAAAGGGCTCCTATAAGCAGGTCCCGCTACGACGACGATAGGCCCAGAGGGGATCGCTACCGTGAGGATAGGTATCGCGACGACAGAAGGAGAGATTCTTACAGGGACGATAGACGGGACGATCGTCGACGCTCTCGGTCAAGAGAGCGTAGAGCTGCCCAACCACCGACTCCCCCCCGCCCAGCCACCGAGTCCGTCCCAACTCCACCGCCCGAGGATGAAAAGATAAGAGCCAGGAAGGAGAAACTCGAGGCGTGGAAGAAGGAACGCGAGGCAAAAAAGGCTCTCGATGAAGCGAAAGCAAAGGCTATGGCATTGGCTGGTAAATCGGCCTCAGGTGAGTAACACACCCCTTGTTCATTTTTCTGCGATTTCACAACACTTGATCCGTTTTATAACAGTTCCCGCCCCTCCCGTCACCGGTCAACTTAATCGTGCGGCTCTCGGCGGCCTCGGTCTCAAGGGACTGCCCCTCAAACCCGAGTTGGCCAAGTCCACCAAAGTCAATGCCATGGATGACTCGGTCGAGACTAAGCGAAAGCTGAAAACTTTGGGTGATATGCCTGCCATCGACATGACAATGGCTGAAGGTGAAGCCAGTGTTGGAGATTTGGAAGTCGACGACGATGACGAGGAGGCCAATAGGATGGACCAGGTCGCCAAATCCAAGGCCAAGGATGCCATGGACGTTGACGAAGAAGACGAAGTTGACCCTCTGGATGCCTTCATGAGTGGTGTGAAGGAAGAGGTCCAAAAAGTCAACCTGGAGGACATGAAGAAGGTTGTCGGGGCTCCTGGGGGTCGTTCAAGGATACGCCTTGATGAGCGCATGATCGAGGATGGCTCAGAGGACGTCGGCGACGCCGTCGTTACCGATGAGCTTGACGCCACGGAACTGAACCCCGAAGATATTCTTGCGTTGGCTGCCAAGAAGGCAAAGAAGAAGGAGATGGCCACGGTAGACCATGCGCGGATTCAATATGAGCCCTTCCGCAAAGAGTTTTACATCCCTCCTCCCGACATCGCAGCTATGACAGACGAAGAAGCTGATCTACTTCGACTGGAACTCGATAGTATCAAAATCCGTGGCGTGGATTGCCCAAGGCCCGTGACGAAATGGAGTCATTTTGGAATGCCAGCTAACTGGTATGTGTCTGTCGATCTCATGTTGGTTTGTGCTAATCAGCCGTTCTCAGTCTTGACGTCATCAAGAAATTGAACTACACTGCTCCAACATCTATCCAAGCTCAGGCAATTCCAGCTATCATGTCCGGCCGCGATGTTATTGGCGTCGCTAAAACCGGTTCCGGAAAGACTATCGCGTTTTTGCTACCTCTATTCCGCCACATCAAAGATCAACGTGCCTTGGAACAGATGGAAGGGCCCATCGCAATCGTGATGACTCCGACCCGCGAGCTGGCTGTTCAAATCCATAGGGAATGCAAACCTTTCCTAAAAGTTATGAACTTACGCGTAGGTGCTCGTAAACTTGCAGAAAACCCTTTCGCTGATCATTTTCTAGGCCGTCTGTGCTTACGGCGGCTCTCCCATCAAAGATCAAATCGCTGAACTGAAAAAAGGAGCTGAAATTATCGTGTGCACTCCCGGCAGGATGATCGATTTATTGACCGCCAATTCAGGACGTGTCACAAATCTAAAACGCGTTACCTACGTTGTCCTAGACGAAGCCGACCGTATGTTCGACATGGGTTTCGAGCCTCAAGTGATGAAAATCATAAACAACATACGTCCCGATCGTCAGACTGTCTTGTTTTCCGCCACGTTTCCTAAACAGATGGACGCCCTTGCCCGCAAAATTCTTCACAAGCCGCTCGAGATAACCGTCGGTGGTAGATCCGTAGTTGCAGCGGAGATTGAACAGATTGTGGAGGTCCGCGCAGAAGACACCAAGTTCAACCGCCTCCTCGAGATCCTTGGTCAGATGTATAACGAGGACCCTGAATGTCGCACGCTAGTATTCGTCGACCGACAAGAAGCGGCGGACAATCTTCTTCGCGAACTAATGCGCAAAGGCTATCTCTGTATGTCGCTCCACGGTGGCAAGGACCAAGTCGATCGCGACTCGACGATCGCCGATTTCAAGGCTGGTGTCGTACCCATCGTTATCGCCACCTCTGTCGCTGCCCGAGGGTTGGACGTGAAGCAACTGAGGTTGGTCATTAACTACGATGCGCCTAATCACATGGAAGATTATGTCCATCGTGCGGGTCGGACTGGCAGGGCTGGAAATAAGGGGACATGTGTTACCTTCATCACTCCCGACCAGGATAGATATTCAGTCGATATATATCGAGCAGTTAAAGCCAGTAACGCGCCCGTGTCCAAGGAGCTGGAAGAGCTCGCGAATGGTATGTGTGCTTTTGTCTCCGCTGCATTCGTCTCTAATCGTCTGGTTCTTGCAGCCTTCCTCGAGAAGCTCAAGACTGGGAAAGCTCACGCTTCGGGTTCCGGCTTCGGTGGTAAGGGGCTTGACCGCCTAGATCAGGAGCGGGACCTTAAGGCGAAGGCGGAGCGTAAAGCCTACGGCGAGCCGGATGCTCCAGTGGAGGAGAAGGCAACGGCAGCCGAAGAATCTACTGCGAAGGCGACGGCTGCCAGCAGCGATGATATGACTTTCGGTAACTTCAAGGTAGAAATCAAGCGCGGCCCTGCGCCAGATTCCTCCAAGGGCTTGCTTGGTGTCTCCGGGGCGATCGCAGCTGCTCGCCGTCTCGTCCAGGCTAAAGAAGAAGAGAGAATTCAGGCTCAAGTCAAGGCGGCCGAGGAAGCAGCTGCGCGCGCGGGCAAAGATACGCCTGCGCACAAACAGGCCCTCAGTGTTGTCGCGAAACTCAATGCGCAGATGCGAGCTTCAAAACTGCTCTTACAATCTGCCCTGCAGTCGGAAGACATCAGTGGCCGCAAAGTCAATCCCGACTCGACCGACTTCCATGCGATTATCCCGATCAACGATTATCCACAAAAAGCGAGATGGCGTGTTACTAACAAGGAGACCATGGTTCAGGTGCGTGTTTTTTTTTCTCGTCGACGCCTTATCTGAGAAATTATGTTGCAGCTTATTGATATGACTGGTGCCTCCGTCACCAACAAAGGTGCGATTTTCCCTTTCCGCGCTTCAACCAGTGAACTTAGTTCTACCCCTCTGTCAGGCATCTACTACGAGCAAGGCAAAGAGCCTCCGATGGAAGGCCCACCGAAACTGCATCTTCTGATCGAATCTAATGAGGAATACAGGGTACCTTTTTCTTTCGTTTATTCTTACTATCGTTGATCGCTTTTTGTAGGTGGAGCAAGCCGTCAGAGAAATAAAACGGCTTCTGATCGAAGCTTCAGCAGCTGCTCTCCAAGCGGAGATGCGCAACCCCACGGCGACATCCGGCAGGTATAGCGTCCTGTAAACTATTTTTGACCAGTACTTGGTTATATGTATCTTCTTGCACACCAGTAGTACAGCGCCAAGAATGAAAGAGAGGTTGACCGCCCATACGTATATATATACCTATCGCCTTTTCACCCCGTTGACTGGACTGGGGGAGTAGCCTGAGTCTTTCACCCTTTTCTCTACTTCCGTCACCTTGCCCTCAACTTCGCGTACCGCACCGTCGATCCACTGCAGACTCTCGAGGTGACTGCCCAAAATTTGGGCAATTTGGGCCATTGGATCGTCGGCGGTGACTTCTGGACCAGAAGGTAAAGAAAGCGCATTCACAGATTCGATCATTTGCGTCAGCGACCCAGACAGGTCATCGAGCTGCGTATGGAGGTCTGTTGCCAACATGTAGCTTGGAAAAGTCTCAGTAAAGGGCGGCGAGTTGAGACTACATGGAAAATACTTTTTATCTCGCTCCGTGTCGGCGGGCCCCGTGTCAAGTGCACGCAAATTGCCGCCATGGCCGCCAAAAACTTCTTGGGTGGCCTTCTCATAGGCGTCCAACGTGGAACTGAGATCCTTTTGTTGCTGCTCAATGTGGTCAAGTGACTGGTCAATATCGCTCTGTTCCCGTTCTGCAGCCAAGACATGGCTGTAGAGCGCAGCCAGCTGAAGAGGATGTGGTCATCAGCTTGTTCCATCTGATTTATGTATACTTGCATTGTTGCCGTTTTCGATCAAGGCTCGATCCCAAACCGCCACTTCCCCTGCAAACTTGTTGAACTCCCGGACGTGGGTCTCAAGCTCGCTGGACCATTTGTTAACAATCTCTTCGATCGTTTTGCCTCGGAGCATTGAAGGCGGCGCAACTGCAACGACAGGACCCGCAGAGGTCGACGGAGCACCCGCAAGGGGGGCTAACATATACATAAGCAGGAGTTGTCAAATTTGAGAGACCCAATACGCACCAGGTTTTTCTCCTTCCTTCGGCTTGGTCAAGCTAAATGATGGAAGAGCTATAAAGGCTAGTTAGACACATCATTTTTTTATAAATCTGGATGTCAGACTTGTTGATGCGTCTTTTTTCTCGTCTGTTTTGGCTGATGCGAGGATGAAGAGCTTGGACACTGATCGTAGAACGAAGCAGCCAAAACGTACCTTGAGCAGCTCCATCCTTGGATCCCCCCAAAGAAAACGGTGAGGCTGTGGGTGCTGGCGCCGCTGCAGGTGCTGCAGCCGGCTTTGCAAAAAATCCTCCAGCCGCTAAAAAGCCGTCAATAAAGGTCGCGACCGGGGGTTGGGCGTTGACTGACCCGGTGCAGCCCCGTCCTTGTTCCCGCCCAGTGAGAAGGGGGACGACGCGGCTGTCGGTGTGGATGTCCCGCTGGGTTTTCCAAAAATATTATTCGTTGGTGCCGCCGTGGATGGCGCGTCTGCCGGCTTCGTGGGTAGAGTGAAAGCACCTAGTGCAGGAGTTGCGTTTGAGGCTGTGGGGTGTGTCACTATTAGGAACGGGCTATATAGCAAGAGACACACCAGTCGAAGACGCATTCGGCTGGCTGAAAACTGGGAAGAATGGAGTGTCAAAAATAAGTCAACTGAAATAGGAATAGCAGTCGACTGACAGTTGGTAGCAGGCTTCTGTTGGTTTGTTGCACCTGGTTCTGCTGGTTTTGCCAATCCACTTCCGCCAAAAAGTGAGTTTGACGTGGCTGGTTGCGTCGATGTCCCAAAAAGGCTGGAACCAGGTGTTGCCGAGGTTGTGGATGATGTCCCAAAGATGTTGGGAGCGGGGGCTGCGGAGGGCGTAGAAGATGTCCCAAAGATACTGGGAGTGGGTGCGGCTGAGGGGGTGGGAGCAGTACCGAGTATATTAGAGGAGCCGGCGGGGGCACCACCGAAGAGACTGGGCTGTGGTTTAGCACCGGTAGCAGCACCTCCACCAAAAAGTCCTCCCGAAGCAGGAGCCGCCGGAGCGGCGCCGCTGTTTCCAAACAATCCACCTGACGCTGGTGCAGCGGTCGTGCCACCTCCTCCGAACAAGCCAGATCCCGCAGGTTTAGCTGTAATGGAGATAAATGCTATCTCGACGCGTGAAACGGTGAACTCAGCATACCTCCCCCTCCAAATATGTTTGTTGAGCCCGCTGGAGCGCCGGAAGTACCCGCTTGATTGTTGTTGAAGAAACTCATGAGTGCAGCGGGAAGAACGCGTCTGATTGTGTTTGGCTTTGTTCGCACATACCTTGACCTTGAAATGGTGTCGCGTTCCAGTACTCTCGTCGCCGACAACGGCCCTGCTCCAGTTCCAGAAGGCAAACAATCTATTGACCTCGCTATCCTGTCTAAATATTCCCAAAAGGCTGGATGCTACACGTTCACCCCCAAGGTTGGATTTACTTTTCTAATCCATCCCTTAGGGTAGTCACCGATCAGGTCAGTTCTCCGTGACGCACGAATCTCCCAGTGAACAGAGCTGAGGTAAAGGATGTTCGGTTACCGGAAATTTACGAAGTTCTTCATGATCAAGCCACGCGGTTGAATCCCCTCAATAGCAGTGACAAGGGAATAGAAATGCATCTCCAGGTAGCGAAAGAACTCTCCGGCCCGTCTGGTGGTCGGGGTTTCTTGAGCCTTGCTATTAACCACACACACTGCATTGCGTCGCATGATTTAGGGGAGGTGAAGGAATGGGAAACTCTTCAAAGAGACCCACGCATTTGTAGGATCGCCCCAATCTCCTACATCTGACTATTTCGATTTAACTTCGCCCCGCAGGGAATCGACGCAGACGATTATACTACAACTACCTTTGGACTCATCCTTGTCATGCTCCGCTGCCTTCGAGTGCGCATCCAGAGGCTAACGATGCTCTTCTCTGGTACATTGTTCGTTTCAAAGTTTTATGGGTGAATTTTCAAGTGTACTCTTCTGAATTTCCAACCTAGACGGACAATTTAATATCAGCACATCAGTCTGTCGTCCCGTTCTCAAAACTTGAATGTGAAGATCTGAGTAGGGTTCTGAAAGACCTCACCGGTGGGGTCTCCTTGAATTTCACTAATACATACGTCTCTGATGCTCCCCCAGATCCTTGTTACGATTCCTCTCCTGCGAAAACTGTATTTATCTCATGGTTATGGTTCAACGCTCGGTTCCAAGCCCCAAAAGTCCCGACGTCGTGGAAATGGTTTAACGGGAGTCGACAATTCGAACTGTTTTTATCCTTAATAAATGTATTTTGTACGACAACAGCGTTCTTCTCTTCCCCACGTGATCCTCCCAGTTTCTATTTCGTCCACCTCCTAGTTCGGCCTAAGTTGAAGTCTCTACTCTTTCCATGGAACCGACATACGTCTACAAGCTTGTACCTTCATCATCGCCAGTTCCGAACCCACTGCCAGATAAACTGCCTCTTAGCGAACTCGACGCCATGTCGGGCTTCATACACCTCTCGACCGCAAAGCAGATACCAGGCACTTTGAAATATTTCTTTGGAGAGGATCCCACGGTATATGTGCTCCGAATCAAGTATGCGACGGTGGAAAAGGACATCAAGTGGGAGGACCCGGACGCAAAAGGTATGCCGAGTTCTTATCACTCCGAATTGACTTGAGGATGCTCGCATCGCAGTATGCGGAGAGAGAGGCGGCGAGGGTTTCTTCCCGCATTTATACAACGATGGTCGTCTAGGATTGGGGGAAATCGATAGTGTAGTCGTTTGGGAGAGAAACGGTGGAAACTGGGAAGAGGCCTTGAAGATAGCGGAGTCTTGGTTGGTATATTGAGTAGCGCTAGTACATAGGATTGGTAAGATGCGATTTGATTGCGATGGATTTGACCCGAAATTGAACCAACATGTCCAAGCCGACGTATATCTACAAGCTAGTTTCCTTGTCTTCACCAGTCCCCGACCCCCTTCCAGAAAAATTACCTCTCAGTGATTTGGACGTTGCGTCGGGATTCATCCACATGTCGACAGCATTACAGGTCCCCAGAACCCTGAAGCGTTTCTTTGCGGAGGACCCTCGAGTCTATATTCTCCGAGTGAAGTATTCGACAGTTGAGGAGGACATAAAGTGGGAGGATTCCAAGGGGGAAGGTACCAAATATGCTTGAAACCAATTAGGGTGCTCATCGCATCACGACAGTTCCTGGAGAGGTGGGCGGTGAAGGAATGTTCGCGCATATATACCATCGAGGCCTGGGAGCCGCGGAGATTGAAACCGTGGCCGTTTGGAATCGAAACGACGGTGACTGGGATGAGACCTTGAAGGAAGCGGAGTCGTGGTTGGTGTACTGAAGGGATACAATTGACCAAACAAACCCTTCGTTTTGTATCTCTTCCATGCCACTTTTCGAAGTTCCTGGGTGGTCCGTCGCAACTGCTCCGGTTTCAGAGCCCTCTATTGGTACCTCGAGAAAGCGAAAACGAACCGAAGAGCCCGACTCTTCTGAGCCAAGTGATCTGCAGAAATTTGTCCAGAAGCATCACCTTGATGCAGATGGGGACGACGCGTCGACGGTCTCGCGCGGAGCCAACCGCGTGAAGGCACTCGGAAAATCGCTGGTGAAAAAGACAATGGACCGGAAACGCCAGAAAAAAGCCGACGCGTTAGAGCAGAAGAAGAAAACGATTTCTTTACCCAAGGCGCTTATGGCTTCAGAGAAGGGTCACCAAGTGACTCCATCTTCTTCAAGCTTATCTCTGGTACGGCCTACCAAGCGACCTAAGAGGGAGCATGGACCGGTCGATGCGCCCTTACCGGCTATTCCGGAGGATGGTTCAGTGACTATTCCGGAGCATAGTTCGCCATCCGCAGAAGTCAAAGCCACTGCTGGCCTGACTGCCCTGCAAAAAGGAATGAAGCGAAGTCTAAATGGTGCCCGGTTCCGGTGAGTTTATTCTTCGACATTTCACGCCCGCACACCCATATCGGCTAGGTTAATAAACGAGACACTGTATAAGAGCGACAGCCAACAAGCGCATGAAATGATGCGCAAGGACCCCAAGGTGTACGAAGAGGTGTGTGATATACTACGAGTTTGCCCGTTGTTCTGACTGTTGCAAGCAAGTATCATACCGGTTTCCGTCACCAAGTGCAGTCGTGGCCGACTAATCCTGTCCAGCATTACATCTCAGTTTTATCCAAATATCCTCCTAGGACCATCATCGCCGATCTAGGATGCGGGGACGCTGCTATGGCCCGTTCATTAGTTCCGAAGGGCATCAATGTTCTTTCATTTGACTTGGTTTCGGATGGTGCATTTGTGATCGAAGCAGACATCTGCGATAAAATACCACTACCGGGTTCCGAGGCAAGCGAAAAGCCTGACGGCCAGGGTCAGGTCGTGGACGTTATCGTCTGTGCACTCAGCCTGATGGGGACCAATTGGCCTAAATGTATCCGCGAGGCATGGAGGATCCTAAAGTATGAGTACGTTTTCATTTTTTTTTCCAGCTACTCCCGATGTTGAGGCTGGTATCGCGCTCTAGTGGCGAACTCAAGATTGCCGAAGTCGCCAGTCGATTTACGGACGTGGAGGAGTTTTCCAAACTCGTTACTTCAATCGGTTTCAAACTCAAGTCAAAGGTAGGCCGATTTGCACGACTTTCCGTCTGCGGCGAGTTTATTTACTTGTTTCCAGAACGACGCCAACACCCATTTCACCCTGTTCGAGTTCAAGAAGGTGGCTTATGCGGGCAAGAAGGAGAAGGATTGGGCAGCTATTATGGCGAAGGGGAATGTGCTCAAGCCATGTGAATATAAAAGGAGATAGAAGATAAGATCGATGCGATGCCACGTGTGCGATGTGCGCTTAGATTACAAGCTTGCCGAGATCTTCAACTCTCTTCTCCCATGCAAAACATCAACGTTTTGTCCCATCCGATTGTGAGGCATTTTCTTCCCCAGCGGCGTGTCCGCTTATCTGGATCCTAGGCGAATGCAGAGTTGTCGAAGTTGAGAAGGACGACGACTAGTGCGAAGGCGTTTCGCGAGGGCGTCAACACCATCAGCTTGATCCTGGGGCTGGAAGCCAGTCGTTCACTCGAGGGTAAGTGTGTGCCATGGCTTCAATTTCTTTTTGATGACAAGCCGACCGCAGAGGAAACTTTCACCGACGTGAGCGGGTGACCCTTGTCAGATCCGAAATCCCTGACCATCGCTTCAGCAATCGCCAGTGGCCCCGTTCACTGGGACCGTCGTCAAGCCGCGTATCGGTCTTACTCCGATTCTACGTGCCGGCTTGGGCATGACCGATGCTTTGGTAGGCCTTTTTTACGCTTCCGAGACTATTGCTCACGAGAGAGTAGTTGACGCTCTTCCCGTATGTATCTCGGCTGTGGTGGTTTGCATGCCTCAAGATTTCTCAGTGATGCCCCGGTATACCACCTTGGGCTCTTCCGGGAGAAGGTGACGCTACAACCAGTCGAATGTAGGTCAAGAGTCGCTGTATGGCAGAGGTTTCATCGTCGACACAGATTACTCTAAACTGCCTCCATCGCCGCCAATCGACATGGTCTTTGCAAGTTTACATTTTCTTCCACTTTCAGCGCAGATCCCTGACCCATTTGTCTAGCTCCTGGATCCGTTAATCGCCACAGGAGGCACTGCGCTTGCCGCACTAGCAATGATCCAGGACTGGGGCATGCCGATCAAACAGGTGAAGCTGTTGTGCGTGCTCGCGTCGCAGGAAGGGTTGGATAACGTGCGCGCTGAGCATCCCGGGCTGGAGGTGGGAGTTCATTCTCTTACTGTGCGAGGTTGTTGAATGAATGTCTGCAGATCTGGGTTGCTGGGGTAGACCAGACTCTCACGGTGGACGGCCTGATCAGTCCTGGGCTCGGGGACGCTGTAAGTGTTTCTGCTTATATCTGGCCTGTTTACTGAGACGAGTAGGGGGACCGGCTGTTCAACACGCTACGGCCATAGGATGTCAATTGGAGATACACTCAACAGGTTGACTTGTATTCGTCGGCTTCGCATCAAATGGAACACTTGCCTGGCCACCAAAGGTTGTACTTGTATGTAACTTTCGCATATGCTAGCAAACTTGGGTATGGTGCATATCTACGGCTCAGAATTGCGCTGTCTTCAAACCACATCTGCGCTTGATTGACCGGCACCACCGCATATGGACCCAGAATACTGCGTAATTGACACGACTTGGGCGATATGGAACCAGCGTCAGAAAACCCAGCAATGTGCTAAAACGATGTGAGCGAGCTAATACGATACGGGAACGATTGCCACAGCCGCGGGCCGAGCAAAAAACCTCGGCACTTTCACAAGTGTGCCTCTTTCTCCATTCTTTCTTCGCGAGTTGTAGCGATAGTTTCAGAATAAAATCCGACTCGCCCTAGTGCCGCTTCTATGCAGTAACCTTATCATTAGTAGTAATATGTGTAGGGTGTACAACAGGTAGGTATGTATGCATGCGGTATAGATATGTGAGTGCAGAAACCGAAATGACACGAGAAACACCGGGCTTACCCCCACCCATCCCAACGCCCGAAACGTCTAAACTCCTCGAGAACACACTTGCGACTCTGCTTCTCGCCGTCCTTCTTCTCCTTCTCCTTACCCTTGTCGAACCGGCTGAGCACAGACGACCCACTGGACGTCCGCTGGCGGGACGACTTGGGCGGCGAGGTTGACGCCGGCCCAACGGTCTTTGAAGAGCTGGCATTAGGAAGCGACAGCCGGTACCACCCACCGGCGTAGGTTAGTGCAACTAGCTGATGCTCCACTGGGCCGTCACCCACATCCGGTGCCTCTATCCACCCCACCACGCACCGTTCCTCGTCAACCTCGGGCGGCGGCGCGCGCATCGATGACGTCGCGGACAGCGTTATGTGTGCCGACTGGACAGGTATTCGATACTGCGCGTACGACCACTCCGACTCAAAGTACTTGGGCAGCGGGAGGTACGGCGTGAGGGGCGAGAACGTCGACTGTCGATTGCTGCAGGACCAACATCGTCGGGTGGCAATATCTGAAGAGGAATAGGGAGACTCACGAGGCACCCGAGACGACGAGGTTGAAGACGTGGACGGTGCCTTTGTCGCTCCAGACGCACAGTTCGCGCTCGTCAGGCCGGAAGGCGACGCCGAAGATCTCAGCCTTGTCGGTCCCACGCCGGAATTCGCGGACGAGTTTGCCGGTGACTGCGTCCCAAGTCCGCACCAGTGTGCCGCGCGATGAGGTCGTGGCGAGTAAACGTCCAGATGGCGGGACCGATAGCGTGGTCAGCGCCGTGGTATGTGCCGCAATGATGGCAACTGGATGCTTCGTCGGAGGCGGGGGCGGTTTCCGGGGCGGGGACGAGGAGGGCGGACCTATAGGTGTGGGCGGAACACAAGGCGGAAGGTGGACTAGCTGGACATGGCCCACTTGCCGTCCAGGGATCGCTAGCAAAGTAGCGTAGGTGCCACTAGCGAGCGCAAGCAAACCTTACATCTGGGCAGTCAGCAATCAGCCCGCGAAGCGTGGATGCAGGCTGGTCACCTCGCGGGTTGTCCCATGTATCCCACTCGCCGTATCGTGTGACTTGCTCCCCGATTTCGAACAGGACAACGCGACGGCGCAGTGCAACGGCGAGCCAACCGCGGCGGCATGCGAGGCCGCGAACGCGCTCGCGGAATTCGAGCTCTGCGATCTCCGTTCCGAGGGCGTCATCCCAGAGGATCACTTTGTTTGGAGGATACAAGGGACTTGAGCCACCGCCGAGTAGAAAGAGAAGAGACGAGGTGTGCAGAGGGACTACGGCGGCAAGGGTGCCCCCGGTGAGTTCTGAAAGACGCGTAAGAGAGAAAGTAAAAGACTAAAGCAAGACGGATACCGCGCTTGCGGATCAGAGTCAAGGGATGGGTGCGGTAAACGGCAAAGCCAGCAGGAGTGGAGGCAGTAAATATTTGGCAGTCAGAGTCGAAGCGAGCGTCCAAGATATTGACGGGGCTCGTGGAGGAGATGGAAGTCCTGCCCAGGTTCATGGTGAGGGCGTGGACAGAGGCGAGACGCCTGCTTAAATGGGACTGCCTTTTCGGGACGTGTGCTCAGGTGACGACATTTACTCCCAAAACTGAAATGTATATTACAACAAGGTACTATTGTCCCCTCAGTCAGATCCGAGTCGACGCCGCTATTCGAGCCCTCTCCGTTTCCGTCCCAGTCCACGACTTGGGTGGCCGTAACCCGATATTCGCCAACGCCTGACGAGCTTGTCTGAACTCGAGCTCTTCCGCCTCGTTCTGCGCAACTAGCGCCGCCTTGGCCTCCGCCTGCCGCTGCAACTCGGCCTCGGACTCGTCCGAGAGATAGTCGGTGAACCCTCCGTCCGACGTGACGGTACTTTCCGTCATTGAGCCGAGACTGTCGCTGCCGCTGCTGCTAGACGCGCTCGAAGTTTCTGCTTCTGCCTTTTTCAACGGCTTTGGTGGCTCGACGGGGCGGGCCGGCGGAGACATCTTGGCAGAAATCGGGGGTGAAGCCTTGTTTGATGTTGAAGACGTCGACTGCGCCGCCGACGACAGCGAACGACGCCGCTCCTGGGTCCCCGAGCTCAGCGCATCCGTAATAACTTTGGTGACGGAGGGCGATGCAGTCGATGGCGGCGGCCGTCCTCCCGAATTACGCCGTGGCGTAATGGGGTCTCCCAAGTCGATGTGTTTTCGGCTTGGGGACGAATTCGACGATCCGGGGGGTTTTTCCGAATCTCGCCGTTTCTGCATTTCTTCCATTGTCGATGTCTTTGGAACAGAGGTGGATGCGCCGCCACCGCTTCCCCCCGAGCCGCGTGAGCTGTTGCTCGTGATCGACGATGCGGTCATCTGTGGGCTGCCGCCCGAGCGACTCTTGGTCGGTATCGGCATGGCAGCGGACTTTGCTGATACGCTGGCGCTGCTGTTTCTGCGGTCTACCGGGGGTTTTACGGTCGGCGCAGTGCGTACCGGACTTGCCGACGGGACGGGGCTCCCCCGCGACGAGAGGTCATCGAGGGCAGCCTTGATGTCTGGCGGAATCTGGACATGATGGACTGACGATCTGGATGAGATGCTGCGCGGGGAACGTGTAAAACGCACGCACCAACACTGACCGATCGCCAGTCTGCATGCTGTATCAAGCGGTGTTCACTGGGGGTGGGCGCACGACAGCACCCAGGCCAGCCAGTATTGTTCCACCCTGCGGCCTTTGGGGGCGGACTAGTGCGGGCCCACTGGGATAGATGAGGATCGGAGCCGAGAGTGAGTGATTGATATACCTTGCAATAACCACAGCCATTGAAGGTATCGACTGCGCTGAAATTATGAGCGGGATGTGGTTGTTGGGGAGAAGATTACCTTCTGCATTCTTCAAGTAGAGAATGTCGGATCGAGGGTGTGCGGTGCGATTTCTGCAAAGTTCGCGCTGGTGTGGGCATCTAGGGCGGCACGGGTGAGAAGACTGTCTGTGGGAGCGGTTTGACGGACCTGGCGTGCGGAAAGACCTTGCACATAGGACAGACATTGACTGCCTGGTCAAGAGAGCCCGCTGCATAGCACATGAGTGGAATGGGAGGAAGGGTGGGAATGGGAGGATGAGAAGAGTGTGAAGTGGCACATGTGGAGACTGGGACGGATATGTTGAACGCAATCGATCATGGCAAGAGCTTCGGTCCTAGACTTGTATTCTCAGAGAGAGTACTGCTAAAGTCCTCCCTCGTGCAGACATGAGGCATTCTCATAGACGACTCTTACGTGATGCGCGTAGTACCATATATTTCCTCCATACTTCTTGCAATCTACATACAGCTTTCCATCCAAGCGGCCCGACATCAATCTCGCCAGCGGCTAAATCCGGCGTTCCTCTTGCCCGCACCACCATGGGTAAATCTCAATCCAAGCTCTCCCCAGAGCAATTGGCAGATCTTCAGAAGAACACTTACTGTGCGCGTCCTCCAACTCACTTGCCCATCGCTGACCACCCCAGTCGACAAGAAGGAGCTCCAGCAGTGGTACAAGGGTTTCCGCAAGGACTGTCCCTCCGGCCAGCTCGACAAGGCCGAGTTCGGTCGCATATACAAGCAGTTCTTCCCCTTTGGCGATCCCGGAGAGTTTGCAGACTACGTCTTCAACGTGTTCGACGCGAACAAGAACGGCACGATCGACTTTAAAGAGTTCATCTGTGCCCTCAGCGTCACCAGCCGTGGCCATCTCGACGAGAAGCTCAAATGTGCGTCCCAGTCCAACTCACGCCTCGCATACCGCGTCTGAACGCGTGCGTGCAGGGGCCTTCCAACTCTACGATATTGACAAGGACGGCACCATCACCTACGACGAGATGCTCCAGATCGTGCAATCAATATACAAGATGACCGGCGAGATGGTCAAGCTGCCCTCGGATGAGGACACGCCAGAAAAGGTGTGTGCTTCGGTTTACACTGCCTCGTGTGGCGCGCGCTAATTTTCCCCGAGCGTGTGGACAAGATTTTCCGGAATATGGACAGAGACAAGGACGCCAAACTAACCTACGACGAGTTTGTGGAGGGCAGCAAACAGGATCCGACAATCGTAAAGGTCAGTCACTCCGCCGCTGCTGCCGCCACCTCCTCCGCCCTGCTCACGAACCCTAGGCATTATCCCTTTATGACGGTCTGGTCTAGTCAGCGTTTATTATCGCGAGTGGTCCCTTGATTACTGATGACTCTATGCTGATCTGCGGAATCAGATTTTGTGTTTTGATCGCATATCTAACGACGAATGGAGTTCGGTAGAGCGCGTCTGTACTCCATACCCTTGCAATGTAGCTGTATGTGTAAGTAATCGGCCCTCTTGGATACAAGATGTTTTCTGTCGGGGGGCTGGTCCTTCTGCTCGCCTGCGGTCTAGGTCTTTGACCAAAAGGGAAATAGCGGACCCATGTCATGCGAGACATTCTGAAGACTTGAAAGTCAATTTATTATATTTTACCATATCTGTGAAGCACTCGGTCTTCTACACCCTCCCCAACCCACTTGTACAATCCTTCCGAAAACTCTAAATTGTCCTTCTCCGCTTTAAACAGCTTGCCGAAATCTTGCGCGCCAGCAGCCGGGGCTGCAGAGAATGGGCTTGCCGTCATGTCACGAGAAGAGTCGGCAGCTGCGAGGATGATTAAGTACCGAGTGGTGCAAATGCCCCGCAAAGATGCAGCAACTCACAGTTGTCGCCACCGAGGATGAGACGGTACAATCCATTGAGGCCGAAGAAATTCAAGAAATACCATGACAGGGAAGAGACCCAGCGGACATCCATGTCCGGGGTCTCTATTCCCCGCTGGAGCATCGACTTGAAGCCCAGGGTGAGTGGGAACGGTAATTTTACTGAGGAAGAGAATATGAGGACCGCTGTATAACACAAACAGGGCAGATAGAGATACGCACTGAGGACGAAGCCCTGGAAGAAGAAATTGATCCAGCCCATAATGACCATTTGCGGCACCATCATGACTATCTCGATGTAAATTTTCAGGGACAGCAGGGCCGTAAAAGACGCGCACCCATCTGGGTTTTCATGCCCGACATCATGCCGTCCATCGCCACAGGATCGGTCATCGGATTCGGAGGCCCTTTCGGCGCGTCGCCGTCGCGAGGAGGCCCGTCTTTAAGATACGTTCCCGTCTCGAATGCCTCCGAGAGGTGCCTTGAAATAGACTGGTAGTACATTGGGGGTATCGGGGAGTTTGCAGAGGTGGCTCTCAGGACCTGGGAGCGCGCCATGGCGCGTCTGAAGCAGGACACAGATTACTTCTGTCGTGCGATAATTGGGAAGCGGAACGCACTGTTCGCGGACGGCCTCTCGCGGTAGCTTTTTCGGGGGACTTTGCAGTAGGATGACGACATAGTGTCTGAGTATCCCAACCAGAATCTAAGGACGGTGTTGGGAAATTCCTTGAAAATTAGTAGGGCACTAACCATCACCAGGGTGATTGGAAAAAGGACCCAGTCTCGGATCTGAGGGTCCAAATAAAGCGAAATTGAAGGAGCCCTCTCTGAGATTCTAGAAATATTGAAACCCATTTCAGTTTATGCAGTGGACGACGAGCAGGCCCACTTACATAGAGCTCGACATGGCAGGACAGCGGAAGGGACCTTCCACATTCGGATGACGCACTGCCACACACGTGCCGTACATTCCCTCACTCGCTACCACAATGGACAACTCGCCCACCGCCCTCTTCGACTCGTACGAGCAGGACTTTCAGCAATTCATCGACACCATCCGACAGAAACTCGATGGCGAGGGCAAGGACGACAGCGGCGGTCAGTCTGTCTCCATAGCATCGCCGCTTGTACTCATTACTGCAGAGCAACGCAAGGCCTCTCTGAGGCGGGCGGAGATGGAGCTCGACGAGGCGGATGAAATGGTACTCTTGAGGTTGCTCGGTGTCAAGGCTTACTGAGAAGTGAACGACCCAGGTCTCCCAAATGGAAATCGAAATTCAAGGCATACCGCAGTCGATACGACCGCAATACCAGACGCGGCTGCGCACGGCCAAGGCGGACCTGACGCGCTACAAGAAGCAATACAAGGACGTTCATGCGCAGCTCGCTCGCAGTGCCTTGCTGTCCTCGTCCAAGCATCCCGGCGCATTCACCTCGGACGAGCCTTACGGCCCAACCAGTGATCGCACCCGGTTACTGGCCGGCACCTCGGTGCTTGAGGATGGCACGAAACGGCTCCAAGACTCGCACCGAATCGCTCTCGAAACCGAGGGTCAGGGCGCCGATATCCTGATGAATCTCAGACAACAGCGGGAACAGATAGTAAACTCTCGGGACACTGTACGTCTTGCCTTGCTTATTTCAATGACCACCGAATGCTCAACCGGTCTCCAGCTTCAAACAGCAAATACATCCATCGAGCGTGCGTCAGGGACATTGAAAGGCATGATTCGAAGGTAGGAATTCTTGTGTCCATACGCACAATCCACCCATCTAAATAGGTTTGTCTAGGATGTACCAGCAACGTATAGTCACTGGGGCCATCATCCTTGTTCTCATCCTGCTCATTGGAATAATTCTCTACGAAAAGCTTGCTTGAATGATGATGGCTGGACCTTGTTACCTTTATACACTTATTGTATTTTTTCCCCTCAATCCTATGCTTCGTTCGGTACCCAGAATTAATGAATTTCTACAACTACAAAATGGGTGCGAAGTCTGTCCAGCAATGTATACGTTCTCAAAGAAGGAAATATAGACTAGTAGCCACCTCCGTCTCTCTCAACGTCCCGGCCAGGGTTCCACATCCCCTGCGTCTGATGTTGCTGCTGTTGAGGGAGAGGTGATGAAGTGTACCCCCCATACGCGTCAGCGTCGTCATACGCCAGGCCACTGACGGGACTTGCAAGCGAACTGGGAGCACGTTGCTGTTGAGGACGGGGACTAGGCACTGCCCGGCCCTGATACACGTCGTGGGCGTCGTAATTCCCACCACCGTAGTGGTAAGGATTGGGAGCAGCAGACCCCGGTCGGTCTATAGGATATTGGGAGTGGGAGAAGGGAGGTGCGCCCTGTTGTTCACCACCATAATATGGGCTCGGTGCAGCAGACCCCGGACGATCTATGGAGTATTGAGAATGCGAGAAAGGCGCTGCTCCCGAGGTCAGGTGCATGGCGCTTTCATCCTCGTATGGCGCCTGATATTCCTCCAACTGTTGGAAGGTTGCCTGCGATGGATTGAAAGTCGCGTATGCATCCGGAGCCTGGTGAGTGGAGTATGGGTTATAAGCGGGCATGGGGGGTGGATTCGCATTCTTGACGTCCGAGTTGTAGTAATAATACGAATCTTGGGTGTAAGTGCTGGGGGCGACCCGAGTGTGCATAGATGATTTGTCATCCAAATCATCATCCACAGAGAGGTTGGGTAGTGTCGGTTGGGGGAGTGGCTTGGAGGTGAATTCGCCTTTCCTATTCTTGAGGTGCGAATAGTCGCCTCTGGCCTCCTTCCGAGCCTGCTTTTGGTTCTCATCGAGCCTCTTCTTTTGGTGTTTCTTGATCACACTGTCGATACGCTGCAGATGACGGATGGGATCAGTGACAACCCACGGACAACACGACTTGTTTGTACCTTGTCAACTTTGTGGCAGCAATATTCCTGTTCGTTGGGTCATGAGTGGGTCGTCCAGAACAGAAGAAGATGAATAGACCTTGAGGTTACCGCGGATATAGCACAGCAAAGGGATATAACATATGCCGGCGACAAGGAGGAGCCCAAGGGAGCCGAGAAATACGACAACCGTAAAGAAGGTGGTCACTGTTAACAGGGAAGTTGAGATGGTGTTCCCTGTGAAGTACTTCGGGATATTCCATCCCGCATCCTTGTGTTTCGCCAGCCATACCGCATAGAGCGTGAGAGCGTTGATGGTCTGCCGAGGGCCATCGGCCAACAGAACCCGCTTCCAACCTGGCTCAAACAATTAGCACGGGTAGTTATAATAAAGCTGAAGTGCTGACTCTTGAAGACGAAGAAGACGAAGAAGGCGAAATCGTCGCTCGTCTTTGTCGAGTTGCTGATGTGATCGAAGAAACAGAAGTGGTCGTAGGAACCTACAACAGAAATCAACGACAGTTTCCGCACAGAAAGCGGTGGCCTACGTAGAGAATAGTAGTTGTTGGCAAGCACATTGGTGAATGCATAGGAGATATCGTGGCTGGCGACGATCAACTTAGCCTTGCGAGACTCGTAGCCTAACTAATACATGCCATCAGTCAGAGGGACCATCTCTAGTACCTGCGGACAACGCTCACCAGCAGGAAGGAGAAGATGATACAGCCGACAAACAACCATTTGCCAGTGTTGAAGGGAATGGGGACGCAACCGGTGCTTTGGGCGGTGCACTCGTTGAAGATTTGGTTGGACCAGCTCTTGGTGGTCAACATGGTCACGGCCGTAAAGATATCGGACATGTAGACGGCGAACGACTTGAAGAAGATGAGGAACAGGAACAGGTATTTGCAGCGCATCTTGAAGCCATTGTCACGGAAATCGGCCACGTTTATGAAGTCGAACTGAGAGGGTATCAGAGGGGACGAGTGTAGCAAGCAAAGCAACAAACTTTATGGTCTTGTACGACCTCTCGCTTCCATTTGGGACCACCGCACATTGTCAAGGATGGACTGGGTGGGGGCGGAGCTAGAAAGATTGTCTGTGGGGTACACCAGAGCGATCCAGTCGCATGCAGTGTGTGAAGCAGCGAGCGACGTGTATTGGGAACGAGCGGCGAAACGGGACGAGATGAATGGTTACCAGCAGAAGCGGTGTTGTACTCGTTGGGGTTTGTTTGCCGACAGCCTCACAGCGACTACAATGACCGTGAGTTCATCTAACCCTTTATTCCAGAACAAGGTCCTTATTTGCCTCGTAGACCGTACAGAAAATCAAGGTATGGCTCGCCCCATTGTTCTCCTTTCCGCGCTGATTTTCCCATAGGAAATCGAAGATGAGATGGTGCGCCCGCGTCTTCTCCGACTATTGTCTTCATTGACCGTTCCCCCAGGCCAAAAGTGTGTCCCCACAGTCCTAGAGATTAACCTATTCATCGTCTTCCCAGCCCAAAAAAATAAGGCCACGTCGTATCACTTAGGACAACTGAAGGCCAAGCTCGCAAAGCTTCGGCGCGAGCTCATTTCCCCGACTGGTGGTGGAGGCGGCGGCGGTGGTCTCGGCTTCGATGTCGCACGGTAGTTGTCCTGCATGAAGCCTCTTCTGTGTCTCATTAGGTTCCCAGAACGGGTATAGCATCCGTTGGCTTCGTAGGCTTTCCCTCGGTGGGCAAGTCAACATTAATGTCCAAACTCACCGGCACGCACTCGGAAGTCTCCGAAATCGACTTTACGACCCTCACGACCGTTCCTGGCACCGTTCGTTAATTCTTTTGCACCACAGGATCTGCGCTCACCCACATCCAGGTCAAGGTACATGGAGCACCAATACAAATCCTCGACTTGCCAGGAATTATCGAAGGTGCCAATGATGGTCGTGGTAGAGGGCGACAAGTCATTGCCGTTGCTCGCACTTGTAACCTCATATTCATTGTTCTTGATGTGCTGAAACCGCTCGGGGACAAGAAAATCATTGAGGCTGAGTTGGAGGGATTTGGTATCCGGTTAAATAAGCGTCCGCCAGCCATTCTCGTGCGTAGGAAGGAAAAAGGCGGGATTGCCATCACGAACACAGTCCCGTTAACCAACATCGACCATGACGATATCAAAGGAGTACTCAGCGAATTCAAGATCAACAATTGTGATATTGCCATACGTGAGCCAGGGGCCACTGCGGACGACCTGGTTGACGTTATTGAAGGCAACCGGTTGGTAGTCGGTCTGTATTCGAGTTCATATTACTGAGTTGATGTATCCAGGGTTTATATTCCAGCATTATACGTGAGTCATTCTTGGCTTGATCCTGCTGTTGTTATTGACCACTCACTAGATCCTGAACAAAGTGTGTTCCATTCATTTAACCGTTTGATGTATATCCATAGCCCGTCAGATCGACGCAATCTCAATAGAGGAGCTAGATCTTCTGTGAGGATTATCCGAACCTGATGCTAGTCTGCGACTTATTCTCCCAGTTACAAGATTCCCATGTCCGTACCAATCTCCTCCAGGGAGTGGTTGAACATCGATGAATTGATCGAAAAAATGTGGCAAACACTGGATCTTGTCCGAGTGTACACCAAGCCGCGCGGACTGGCCCCAGATTATTCGCAACCTGTCGTCCTGCGGCGGGGAAAATGCTCGATTGAGGACTTTTGTAACTCTATACACAAGGAAATCGCGAAACAAATGAAATAGTGAGCCCTAGTTTCAGTCTTATTCTTTGGCTAACCTCCGGATCGAAGCGCCATTGTATGGGGCGCCAGTGCTAAACATTCGCGTGGCCAGAAGGTCGGTCTGGACCACATTCTGGAGGATGAAGATGGTGGGCTTTGTTTCCCCATTTTCGGTCGCTTCTGACCCATCCAACAGTTGTACACATTTCGAAGAAGTAATTCACAGGTCCCTACTCTAGCCATTACTACTTTGTTTCTGGATCTGATACCTGTGCATGGGCCGCTCAAATAATCCTCTGGCGTCGGCGAAACGAATGCAACAAATCTGCTATCACATTGACAGCTACAGAGTTGAATTCTGACGGAACTTCATGCCTCGCATAGACGAGATAATGTATTATATACGGGACATCGGGCCTTGATATGCCGTCTCCTCGTTCAAGTACACAAACATTAGCCTGCAAAAACCCCATACAAGCCCAATCGCACAGTACACACTGGTCAACATGAGCGGTAAAAACTCCATCGCAGGTACTCCTGCTGGATGTGGATCAGGCTCGGGGCATGTGAAATCGGCAGACGAAACGCATGTGTCGGCGGGGACAGTGGCCCGTGCTTGACGGCGCGCGACCAAGACGGGGAACAACGTAACGAAGAGTTGCAGGAGCGGGAACCCGGCTAAATAAATCTTTTCCAGCGTGTCAATGATCACGAATGAAAGCGAGGTCGGATATCTACGCCGCCATTAGTCTCGGTGAAAGTGTGGATAGAAAGAGGAATCACTCATAAACACGCCGAGTTAAAGGGACATAGACAAACAAGATCCACAGGGCGGAGTAGATGACCTTGACAATTGATTCTGCGCCTCTTGTCAGCCAGCACGTTGCTAACAAGAGGATTGTGAGAGCCGCACCTCCTGGTGTGAATATAAGAGGGAATAAAGAGAACACCCCGGCGACGCTGGCCAGTATAAAGGTTCTGAAATAGGCATGGCGCTCAGCCGCCAAAAGGCTGGGATTCGGTTAGAATGAGAGACTAAACGCGCAAAGCGAGGCTACCTAAGCGGGACGAGCACCAGCAAAATTGCCTTTTCATGCACATGCCAGCCGAAAAGGTACGACGCGTACCCACAAAGGGTCAGTGCCGTCAGAAAAGACTTGTAGGTTGGCGTCAACCAGAGTTTGACCAAGGTAATCTGGATCATGAACCATTGTGTGAGCATCCGACATTGTCATCTAGTGTCATGACTTGCCGATTGAAAGGCGAAAGTGATTATGAAGGTATGGATGGGTTTAATGTTGGGCAGGACCGCGAAAACCGTGTCTCCCACCAGCCCCCGCGATGTGGAGGCTACACCAGAGATATTAATGGCCACATCAGCCCCGGTGCGACTGACATCTAGAAAAGTAATGAACGGAGCCTCTAGCCCAACGCGGCAAGCCTTACATCGAAGAAGTACTCTGTCTGCCGCAGTCACCAATGCCCAGGTATTAGGTGCCCAATATGCATGGTTTAATCCTCGGGTAAATGGGAACAAGCGAGACAGAACTTGAGGGATCTGGCCCATGACTATGAAGGGGCCGAAAGAGACAATGAAAACTGCAATGACGGCGTTGGCCAAGGACAGAAAGTTCTTGATCTCTAACTTTCCCGACGGGGAGATGCAAAACGAGCGAAGAAGGTATATGAAGTACGCTGGCTATAAACTCAAATAAGTGCCTTCGACAACCAGGGGGTAAGGTCGACGAACCGCAAGATACATATAGATGTGTTTGAAGTTGAGCAGAACTGCAAATAAAATCCCGCTCGCCAGTTTATTTCCCTAATGGTTCGAAAATCAACGGACTAATCAGTACGGAGGCGGAGATCCCTACGTTACGGGCCATGAGAATGGACCATAGAAGGATGCCGAACATGAATCCATTGTACTGGAAATGTATGTGGTCCACGATGAGAAAACCAGGGTGAAGAAATAGAGACGCGGAGATGATGCGTTGCGTTGCAGGGTCCACTGCTCCTCTGATGAACCTGTTCCCTCTTTGTTCAGCAGATGAATTATGCATCAGCTGCCCGAACAAACCTAAGAACAACAACGCCGAGAACCAGCTCGGAAAGAATGACCGTCGTTCGCTGGTACGCAATGACCGACCAGGCATCATAGTTGAGATTATTGAGGTCGACTATTTTTGGGTCGACGAAGGATGCAGGTATTGAGAGAAGTTTCTCGAAGTAGGCGAAAAATGGGGGGTAGTCTAGCGCTGCACACAATATAGGTAGTCTGTGCCGTTGAATATTGCAGTTACTTACTCCACTCCGAAGTCGTCTTTCAAAAGTTCCCCATGAGCTGACGCCGGATTATGAGAAAGGGAACACACATCGTAATACCACTTGGAGATGGGCAGGGAATGAGTGATTGCCAACCAATTTCTGTGAACTTCGAAATCGGTCGAACGACTGGAACCATTGTAGCAATTCTTGGCGCAATACATATCACGTACTCACTATGAGGGAAATAGCAGTAATTTTAAGGAGGTAGAGAGAAACAACAGGTCGTATTCCGAACTTTCCAATTCCCATCGAAACCAGGATTTTCCAGGCGGGGCAGGATATTGAAAGTCGGTTGACTTCGGCGACTTCAAGCTCCCCGAGGAAGGGACGCGCTTGACCGGCCTAGAGTCCGCTGGCTCCATGAAAGTAGTTTCCAGAAAACGGTGCAAGTAGACTGTGATCGGAGTTGTGATCGGAGCAGTGCAAGTGTTTGCTCCTGTAATTCACCTTGAAATTTACCTTTCACTTTCACTAAGGACTTTGCGCCGGTTCCTCATTCACCCAGTTTCCAAAGGGCCGAAAAGTTAGCATGAGCGAACAGGTTGCAATTGGCAAGATTAACGAGGACGTGGCCTCCAGGTATGTACCGTAAGCTTCCCCAACATTGCTCGTCTCACTCTCACCTTGCGGCGCTAGCGCGCAACTCGCAAAACTCGTGTTCTTCAGTCTTTCCCTTGGAATCGTCCCGATCACTTCATACTTTGGCTCATTGAAATATCTTTGGAACGGTTGGTCAACTCCAACCTCCACGGATTTCCCCTCATATTACGCTAGGTAACGCCACATACGCTGCCTTGACTGCTGTGGTCGGTGCAAACGTTGTCCTTGTCGCATACATCACCACATCCATCTTGGATGACCAACGGACAACCCCCCCGGTGAAACCAACCAAGGAATCGAAGAAAACCCAATGAATATCCTGGGACCCTCTGTACAAGTCTGGATCTGATGTACATGCGTGTATTCGAATCCAGCCTGAATACCCGATATTATCTGTAAACCTCTAGCCATTCCTGTTAACAATATATAATGTCTAATAAAGCAGGCTCTACCATAACGTGGTGAACAACGCTGGATTATATCGAGCCATGGGATTAAACTGCATATCCCCACTCCACATTGCGAGGCGGGGCACACAAAGGTTGCGCTTTTGGATACTTGAACTCGGTAAGATAAATGAAGATTGAAGGTAGGATAATCGCACCAATTGTTGCTTGGCTCGTCCGATTGATCGTTCCTTGTTATTGCGCATTGGGGTAGTGTCGCTCGCTGCATTGCGATGGGTATTTGGCGTCGGTAATAGATATGATTGAAGATGAGGAACAGATTGCGCGGACCGCAGGCGGGGTGATGGAATATGGGGACTATTCCGGCGTTCCTCTAGTCCTCCGGTGAGCGTAGGAGTAGTAGGAGTATCGGGGGGCGAGGGTACCGGACAGCCCGCATAAAAAGAGGTCGCCTGCTTTTTCAGAATTGATACCGGAGACCCAATTTTCCTCGTAGGATAAAGGGAGGGTTCAGCAGATCGGGGTGTTGTAGGTGTGGCTATGGGAGTAGAGTCCCTTGAGCTGTACGATGGCGAAGGCGGAAGTGGCGCTATGGTGGGCGTGGGGAGAAGAACGAGTGGTTTAGGCGGGAGGCGTCTCCGCGTCGGTAAGGGTGGCGGAATAGGAAATAAAGATAGAGAAAAGCCGACATCTCCCTGGCCGGCCTCTTCTTCGGATTCTGAATCTGAAATTTGCCCCGAATCATATGCCAAGTACGGCGTTGACTCGGAACCCCAGGCGCGATAGAGAGGGGTTCGCGATGGGAAAGCTGCAGGAGGGTCCAAGAAGGCTTGAGCCCCTGACCGAGATCCGACCGGACAGGTCAAGGCGCAAGAAACATGGCGCCGCCGCGGAGGAATGGTGAAATTATTAGCATCCTCGCCCTCGACATCCTTCATAAAACCCTCCCAGACATCATCTAGTTCCGGCATCTTATGCCTAGTAGAGGGCAAAGGATGCAGCGGGCGTGGATGGGGTTGTCGGGGGCTCTTCAATTTCGAGCTGGTGGGGGGAAGCGGAACGGAGAACTCGATGGCATCGAGGTCGAGAGACGGAGGTCGAGGTGGCCTCACCGGCGGCACGGGAGGGAGTGGGCGGTCCAGAGAATGCGGTGAAATTAGGGGGCAACGTGCATTCACTGAGACTAGGAGAGTGTCGGACCATAATATACGAGCTCGACGATGCTCTAGTAGCGTCCGTTCCAACACTTGCAACCGGCTCGATGTAAGTTCCCTTGAAGAGCCGGAGAAAGCGCGTCGAACTGTCAGAGGGAGTATCGGAAGGACGACGTTTAAAATCGATCCTGGCGGAAGTGGAGCTGCTATTGCTGGATCGAGAGGGTATGGGCACCTCAACCGCCGGGGCAGAACGCGTCGGGGAAGTCTGAGGTTGAACCTTTCTTCTCCAGCTACGGAGGAACGATGGCGGCTGGGGCATTGAGGAAAAGGAAAGAACGAGGAAGAGAAGCTGGGTAAGAAAGTCACAGATTAAGGGCATATGCCTGGCGTTGTAGATTATCTCACTCTATATGCCTTCGAGCTCCATGGAAGAGGTCACTTAGGTGATTTTGAATCAGTTCCTGGGCAGATTACGACAGGCGAAGGAAGAGTGGCTGTATACGGGACTCCTGAACGATATCCAGGAGTAGATGCATGGCGGCGATCCTGTAGAACCCCTGAAAGAACGGGCTTATACTCTAAGAGTATGATAGAGGACTGAAGAACACCCTAGCAGAGGACTAAAGAGTCTTCACTTGGAACGGCAAAGTTCGAAGGTCCCAAGTTTGGTCCACCGGTCGCAGTGCATTCAAGTTCAGCCCGGCAAACAGGAGAGCCGCGATTAGATGACATCTCCGTTGTTATCGAATCTCTTCGTGCTGTCTTGTGTCTGTCCCTGGAGTATGATGCTCCAAGTACTTAGTACAGACTCCAGAGTGCCAGCAAGGTACAAATTAGGACGAAAAAGGTCAGATAATGTTTTCGTGGCGCTGTTGCCAGGGATACTGGCCGGAAAGGTGAAGGCCTGAACGATTGCAGCGCTGTGAGACGGGAATAAGAGCTGGTCGTTCCGCACCGAAGGCTAATTGAATTTTGATCCGTTTCCAGTTGCCGACGCCGAGACCCATTCGACATGTCCTCTTGTCCTCCGACATGTCATTGCCTGTTCTTCCAAGACAGATGTACCTTCAAAGGCGTGCCGGTTTGGAAGACAGACGGGGGGACTCGGTCCTCCATATAACAACTCGGATATGCGGCGTTTTCCATAAGATCGAAGCGCACTCCACTCGCCAGAGAGCGTACCATGTATTCACGCACGGGCAGACGGCAGGGCTGAAAGGCAGGGAGTAAGGAGAGTTCATCGGAGAGAGTTTCTCGAACACTCGAGGAGAGGCACTGATGAGGAACGAACAGGGCCAGGCTCTTGATATTCTTGGTGTTCAACAAAAAGTAGCGAGCGTCGTGTATCGCTTTTCACAGACCGTGTGTTGATGTGGTACATCAGGGACGAGGGCGAGATGTATTAAATTTGTCTGTTGTACATGATATCTTCTAAGTACATGTACATGTGGAGGGTCAAAAAAACGAGGATAGATAATGCAATACAGTAACGATGGAGAGAGAGATGCAGAAAAATAAAATAGACAGACATGGTTCGCAGGCTAGAAAATCTCGTCGGTGACACTGGGAATGTATGACCTAAAAGTCCTCGTCGGTGACGCTTGAGAATGGTATGCATGAGCCACCACGAACGAGAATGATTAATGAAGATGAACGCACAATGCCTTGGCTGACGTTTGGGCGGCGTTGTTGCCACTGTTAGAAATGTTTGCCTTGGAGTAGTCGGAGACCCTCTTCTCAAAGAAGTTGGTCTTTCCTTGGAGCGAGATCATGTCCATGAAATCGAAGGGGTTCGCCGAGTTGTAAACCTTGTCGTTGCCGAGAGCGACGAGCAGGCGGTCAGCGACAAACTCAATGTACTGGCACATTAACTTGGAGTTCATTGCCAATGAGCCGACAGGGAGAGCGACTATTGAAGTCATTAAGACAAATGAAACTGTGATACCACTGATGAGACGCACCAGTAAGGAACTCTTGCTCGATCGAAACTGCCTCCATGATGACAAGGCGGACAGTTGTCAGGATGCGGCGACGCTTAAGGTGGGTGAACAACAGGCATGCAAAGTCAGTGTGCATCCCCTCGTCGCGGCTGATGAGCTCGTTCGAGAATGTCAATCCTGGCATGAGGCCACGCTTTTTCATCCAGAAGATGGACGCGAATGAACCGGAAAAAAAGATGCCCTCAACCGCCGCGAACGCGACAAGACGCTCGCCAAATGTTGATTTCTCGTCATTGATCCACCGAATAGCCCAGTCAGCCTTCCGCTTGATGCACGGGATGGTCTCGATCGCGTCGAAGAGGTAGGCGCGCTCCTCAGGCTCCGCGATTGTAAGTGTCGATGAGGGAGAGAGTAAGCCTCGGAGTGGATGTTCTCCATCATAATTTGGAAAACCATAAAAGCACCGCGCCTCGGCGACCTGAACCTCATTCGAGAAACGCTCAAGCAGGTTCTCGTTCACGATACCGTCGGACGCAGCGAAGAAGGCGAGGACGTGGGAGATGAAGTGACGTCATCGTTATTCAGTTTGTCCTTCCAGTCGTGAGGTCCTTGGATAGGTCCATCTCCTCGGCGGTCCAGAAGGATGCCTCAGCCTTCTTGTACATTTGCCATATCTGACGCGTTCAGTTAGGGAGGACGCGTGGAAAGACGCGTGGAAAATACCCTCATGGTACTGGATTGGGAACAACACGAAACGACGACGCGACTCCTTGAGTAGAGGCTCCTCGCCTATAGGTGGCAGGCTCAGTCCTGGACGGCGGGACACGGCTGAAGACACGTACTCTCAGGCAGCGTAACATCACCGACGAACTTCTTGCGCAACTCTTCGATGTTGTCGTCATCGGACTCGGGCGAGGTTGAGCGGCGGGCGTCGTCGACGCGCTCCAGTTTGGGGAAGGGTTTTGACGGCAGCTTTCTTGGGCGAGTCGAGGTCGAGGTCCGAGAACGAGCTGCAGCCTTAAGGGAGGGGGAAGTCAGTGGGAGGGTGCGACTGGGTGCGACGTGACGGACCGCTTTGCTCGGGGTCGGAGAGGGGGAGGCGACGCGGCTAGTGGTGGCAATTGGTGCCATTGGATAAAATGGGATGAGATGGGGAAAGGTTGTGGTGGGAGGAGGATGAAATTCTAAGCGAGACCAAGGCTTTTTTATAGCCCGGACGTGAATGTTGCAGTTGTTTGGTTCTCTTCAACAAATCACCGCGTTTGCTTGCACTTGTTGTCGCGTTTATGACCATCACGTGTTTTTTCTTACCTTTTGGAACCAGGGCGGCGCCATCCCCTGTCGATGGCTCAGCCATCGGTAAAAAACGTATGCACTGTAAAAGAATCATCCTGGTGTGCATCCCCTCTGACCCAGAAACTAGGTCACATCCTGTCTGGACAAGGTTTCTCTAGCAGACCCTTTGGAAGACCCTGACCAATCGCGTCAGCGTTTTGTCGGAGCCGTCGACCTTTCGGAAAGTAGGTGTTGCTGGCAGATCTCGAATTCGCCTTAAAATTATACTTGACTCAGGCGAAGAACCGCTTCTGAAACAGTCACCCCGCCGATTTGTACTTTTCCCAATCCAATACACAGAGGTTTGTACTTTAGACCTGACTCGACTTCTTTTCAACCCTCTCCAGATATGGCAGATGTACAAAAAGGCCCAGGCTTGCTTCTGGACAGCCGAGGAAATGGATCTATCACACGATGTTCTCGACTGGACCAATAACCTCAACGCTAACGAACGACATTTTTGCTCATGTCCTTGCCTTCTTCGCTGCCTCGGACGGCATCGTCAACGAAAACCTCCTCGAACGTTTCTCAAACGAGGTCCAAGTAGCGGAGGCGCGCTGCTTTTATGGCTTTCAAATCATGATGGAAAACATACACTCCGAGACCTATTCGCTTCTCATCGACACTTATATACGTGATCCTGCCGAACGCGAGTATCTTTTTGACGCCGTGGAGACAATTCCGTGTGTCAAGCGCAAAGCCGACTGGGCCCTCAAGTGGATCTCGGACCAGCGCTCCACGTTTGCAGAGCGGCTGGTTGCGTTTGCCGCCGTGGAAGGTATATTCTTTTCGGGATCCTTTGCTTCTATCTTTTGGATTAAAAAGCGCGGGCTAATGCCCGGGTTAACCTTCTCGAATGAGCTCATCAGCCGCGACGAGGGAATGCACACCGATTTCGCATGCTTGCTTTTCTCGCACCTCAAGCGTCGCCCACATCCTGACACCGTTCGACGCATCATCGCGGAGGCCGTAAAGATTGAACAAGAGTTTTTAACCGGTATCCGTCTCGTTTTTATCTCTTTTTGATATCATCCTCACGCACTTGGCTCGCAGACGCGCTTCCAGTAGACTTGATCGGCATGAATGCCAAACTGATGCGACAGTATATCGAATTTGTCGCGGATCGTCTTCTCGTTTCCCTCGGCAGCGACAGAGTGTACCACACTACGAACCCGTTCGACTTCATGGATATGATCTCGCTGCAGGGAAAAACAAATTTCTTTGAGAAGCGCGTATCAGATTATTCAAAAGCTAACATCAATCATGGTTTACCTGGGGAAACCCCGCTAATTGCAACTAAAATTTTGTGCGTGCATGTGGACAGTCTTTGCAACCATGCTGACAGTTGTCTATAGCTCTCTCGACGAGGACTTTTGATGAGTTGGCCTCCTCTTTGACTGTATCGATATTCGTACCTATAATCACCCCTCCTCCCTCCGTTTGTACACTACTTGTATGTTGAAGGTCTCGGATTAATATACGAAGAAAACACCATCTCATACGATTCTAGTATTACATTTTACTTGAAACATGCAGCCATTTAGTATTGCCGAAGATTTATCATGTGGAATTCTCTCGCGAACGGCGGGAACTCTTCGCTGGTCCACAACTTGGCTCCCTTTGAATTCAATTTAGTAAAGATTTCCTCCAGAATCTTCACGGCCTTGTCCAATGGAAGCGGGCGACCCTCCGAAGCCATCTCTTTCAAGAATCCGCCGAGATCGCAGATGCTAAATTTCGGTAACCCTCCGGTCGTAATCGTGGCGTCGATGCACACAAACCCGTATCGGGAGGCGGACATCTCGTACATCGACCACTTCGCAGCAAATAACCATCCTTCCCCGTTGAAAGGAGTATCAAACACCGCTGGGAAGCAATGGACATGACGATCGCCCCACGAGTCTCCTTCGGCGCGAACGTTAGACGCAAATGCTGCCTGCGGCACCAAGCTCGACCCGGTAATGGAGTAGAGGCTGTACGTATCTGAATTCGCAATGGGAGAGATTAAATCTGTGAGGGATTGAACGATAGTAGCGGGGGTGAATACGGCAAGAGATGCCGCGCAGGCAGTGTGCTGGCTGTGTTGGCTGAGGCCAGCATACGCAAAGCGATTGGGGTATTTTACAGGGTCCTGCCAAGAAAAGAGGGCGGGGTGAACGAGCGCCTCAACGGTATGAAAGAGCTTCGGTTCGTCGACGAGAAGCTGGTAAATCTGTTCATCGGAGATGGGGGTGTCTACTAGTGTGATGCGACGAAGCTTCGTGTTGGAGAGGATTTGACGCAAACCATCAATGGTGAGGTTAGGGTTGTGAGAGAGGTTCAAAATCTGAACATCTACCCTCTCCAACAACGTCAGAAGAGAAATGATCTGGGCGTCGGACAAGGGGAAGCCGGAAAAGTCTAAACCAGTTTTGTCCGGTCCAGCTTCATGCTGAACGACTTTCCCCAACAACGGCAATGCGGAATCCGGGAGAGGATTTTGACCCTGTAAGATAGATTTGATGCTGCCCGCTTTGCCCGGGAGCCAAACCAATTCCTCCAGTTCTTCTGTGTCCCCTATCTCGATGGCGTGCTTGAGAGCGGGTTCAAGAGATAGATCAGCAAGACTAGGGAATGCATTCGAGAGGCCGGTATCTTCAACCACGGAAGTCGTTGTCGTCTTCGGGAGCTCGTATTCATCTGGCCAAGCCTCTGCCAGCACATCCAAAGTCATCAGACGCTCGTCGCGGAGGGAGTCAATTTTCGCCTGAACATCGTCCTCGTTCAACTTGACGCCCTCGTCCTCTTTCTGTCAAAGTTGAGACCCATGTCGAAAAAGGTCTGAAAGGTTTACCTCTTTGTCAGAGGGAACAGGATAGTATGCCTCGCATACTGTTCTGCAGAGAGGGGGACCTGTCCAGACCGTGTTTGAGAGGACGAGTAGAGACAAAGGACCTGATACTCACGCGCTGCGGCACGCTGACGGAAGCTTCCAGCCCAAAGGTGGACACAAAACAATAGGAAGGATTTGTCGGATCCGTGATGTCGAAAACAGTGATTCCATCGTTGTTGTCTGCACCCAAGCCTCAGCATCGCGTGATCATCATCGCAGCGGGTACACTGACCTCCCTCTGTGCTGCCCATCGTTGCCTCCAAGACACCATTCTTGAAAGACACGCCACTCGCGTAGTAATCCGGGGCTGGAATTGTTTTCGTTCTCCATCGTATTTGGATGACAAATGTCGTATTCTCTCACCTCTAAATCAACACACCAAGCGGAAGCCAGCAGGAATGTCGAGTACGGGTAGGGAACATCGGGTAACTTGGGCTCGGAATGTCCTGGTCCGTATTTTCCTTGGATTGCACGAAGTTCCCCTTGACAATCAAGGCGTTATCTTTCTGTTTGATGAGCGACATGAACGCCTTGCTGCCTTGAGAGGCAGTCTTGAGAAGATGTATTAGTGTACGGTGGGGATCAAAGCGAACAGTTCGAGACCTGCCGTAGCACCTATGCCAATAGCATTTCAGAGGATGAATATACGCGTAGAAAGCAAAAGCCGACCATTGATGATGAAACGCCCCGACGCAACGAAACCGAGCTGATGCTTCACCATGAGGAACAACGCGAGCGACGATGAAAACTTGGTGCCGTTGGCCCATGCTCTGGATATATACGAGGTGGGGGGGTCGAGTTGAGGGCTGCCCCGCGGTTTATGTGTGAAGGGAAAGAAAAGAAGCACGAGGTTCGCAGATTCCATCGAAGCACTCGGATGCAACTCGGATGGAATTCGCAGTTACAGTTTTGAATAACACCCCGACCACGTTGCACTATTCGAAGGGAGACACGTTTGCAATCGAATCCGGGTTTTTTCTTGTCGTTCTCCAAGTGCTGGCCGTAATTGCTATTAGCTAAGCTTAGGTCAACGCTCCACGTGATCGCTAAAAAATTTCAAGATGCTCCGACGACAGACAAGAGAACGCCGCCAATATGTTTACGCAAAGTCACTGGAGGCCCAGGAGCGTCAGACATATGAGCGGAAACAGCAGCTAAAAGATGCTCTCGCTACGGGCAAGTCGCTACCAACAGAGCTGAAGAAGGACGCAAAACATCTTGGGAGGGATCTAGCATTTGATGAGGCGCAGAGTGGTCCGTTCCTCCTGATCCCTGAAGTACCTGGTCTTAACCGTCGTCCATTCAGATCCGACTACACACATCGACAACGAATACGCTAGAGCTGGTATACAAGATCCAAAAATTGTCATCACAACTTCCAGAGATCCCAGCTCCAAGTTACTTCAGTTTGCCAAGGTCCCTATCCTCCAATTCTATGACCCGCCATAGCTCATTCTATTTCTCTAGGAAATACGGCTTGTATTCCCAAATTCGCATCGAATCAACCGAGGAAACTATGTCGTGAAAGAACTGGCAGATGCGTGCAGAGCCAACGAAGTAACAGACTTGATCGTTCTGCACGAGCATCGTGGCACGCCAGGTAAGTCGCTCTCACTGTTAAATCGCTGCGTTAAATCTAATGACCTAGACGCTATGATCGTCTCCCACTTCCCTCACGGACCAACTGTGTACTTCACTTTGAGCAATGTCTCTTTACGGCACGACATTGGCACCTACAAGTCATCGACCGTTTCTGAGCAATACCCCCACCTCATCTTCGAGAATTTCAGTTCCAAACTTGGAGAACGTGTACGGGACGTCCTCAAATACCTCTTCCCCGTTCCCAAGGAAGACAGCAAACGGGTAATGACCTTTTCAAATGAGGACGATTTTATATCATTCCGGTAAATCTCTCTTTCCGTTTCGCAGTGCCGATTTCTCATGTATCTATCCAGCCATCATGTGTTTGTCAAAATCCCTCGACAGGTTCAGCTTGCAGAGGTTGGGCCGCGGTTTGACATGAAACGTACGTCGTCTCGTTTCCTGGCTCCATTCTGTCCACTGATATTTTACCAGCATATGAGATCCGACAAGGCACCTTTGAGCAGTCTGAAGCGGAGCGAGAGTGGGTACTTGCGCACTATGCGCGCACGTCGAAGAAGCGGAGCGTCCTAAGTGGAAGTGACCATACCAGCAGTAGTAAGAGAGCCAAGCGGTGACACCCATCTTCGCATGGCCCCGAATTGGACCAATGGCTACACATACTACCGAATCTAGCTCGAGCTTACTAGCCAGCGGACGTTCATCCTGTGGGGCATTCGGCATTGCTTTACAAGGCGAAAGCGTTCCCCATGGCCCAGCGTCAAGCGTGCAGTTCGCATAGGTATACATCCAATGCCGACATTGTTACACGTAGTCGACTTCAATCCACTGCCAGGTTGCGCTCCAACTCTGCGTAGCTTTCAAATAGCGAGCGGAACAGGTCTATAGCATTTTGGATGTCATGCGAACCAGCGGTCTCTCGGATGGAGTGCATCGACAGCATGGCACAACCCACATCGCAAGTTTTGATCCCCATTTTCGAAAGCATCGGCCCAACAGTGGACCCGCATGCCCTGGAAATGATCAGCTCCTTCCTCTTTTACTCTGGGGCAATACGCACATGTCATTTCGCACTTCATACTCTTGCACGTTACCGCCTTTGCGCTCGATTAGCTGTTTGACGATGAACGAAGTGATCGCGTCCGACGCGTAGCGTTGCTTGGCGTTGGTTTTGATCACAACACCTCCGTTCATCGAAGGCTTGTGGTTGTCTTCATGTTTCGAAGTGTAGTTGGGGTGGATTGCATGACCCATATCAGCGGAAACAAGGAATGACTTGGAGATGCTCTGAGAAAAGGTGCCGGCCGTGGGCGACAGTCGATTTATCAGCGTAGGAAGGAGGCTGGAATCGGCGCCAGATGTGGAAACGCTTCCGATTTCCTCGTGGTTGAAAAGAGCGATACAGTTGACGTTGCCTTCCAAGGTGTGGAAATCTGGGGCAGAGACGCTCTGTGCGAGGGCCTCGACAGCACAAAGCTGATAAAACTGAGAAATTCGAATGCTAGAAGCAAATCAGACGTACGATGAGAACAATTATCTAGGCGAGGACTGAATATGAATTCGGCATTCAAGCCGCCCAGGACAGACGGTTGTGTATCGTATAACGATCTGTAACACAATGTGCGTTGGTATGATAAGTGCGACCGGTGGGTGGACTCACAGCTCGAAATCGTGGATTTCCTCTGGAGCGACGGATAGTTCAGACGCGAGCAGAGATAGAAGAGCGGGTTGGTGGTTATTCTGCACACTAGTTGCCTTCTTTACACCCGAATCATTTCCGGCAGGAGCGCTTTCGTTCAGTTGCGAGGTAATTTGGCCAAGTATTGGCACAAATTCAGTTTCCACGTTGAACTTGAAGGCCACGTCGATGGTCCTGTCAACTTGGAAAGGATAAAACGACAGGTCAATTTTTTGGGTTGGGGATGCTCACGATGAATGGCCAGAGAAGGGATACGCAGGATCGGCCGGTCAATCTTAACTAGTCTGGACTTGAAGCCCTCAGCATGTGCGGTAACAACCCGGCCGGCTAAAGATAAATCACGGTCCAGCCTACGGTGAG
>JARKIA010000357.1:0-145547 GCA_029289565.1 Mycena galericulata
ACAGGAATTATCTTCATAACCTTTTCAGATTAGTGGGCGGTCAATCGAGGTATATCCTCCTCATTTGTGTGAAAAAGCGAGCCTTGGTCGCTCCTTGACCTATCTACTATCCGAGACTTCAAGAAAAGAAAGAGGTTGCGTGGCGTGAAGTAAAATGCAACTTCGCCATGTCCGCTTTTGCGACCCGGGAGTGACTGAACTTAGGATGTACAAAAGGTTTGTAAGCTGCACCGTTTGGGTGTGCCACATGAGGCAAGCCTCACCGCAGACGATTTTTCGGATTTAAGGTTTCTGTGTCGATCTCGATGGGAAGATTGAGATTGGTGAGCTTGAATTCTTCATTGTGACCCTTCTTGATATCCTGGGCAATTACACTGTAATTACTTGTTGAAGCAAGTACCCGAGTGCGGCCCGGATTCCGAATCACTGATCTCGACACTGATAGTGATATCGTCCAAGGACGAATGTCCACCACCGACCTACGCAGACAGCTCATCGCACTTAATGCAGCTATAGCTGCGCAAAGATCAGCTCTCTCCCAGTTGGAGACGGATAGGAACGCCGTGGAACGGCAGCTGCGAGATACCGCGACTTTTCCGGTCCTGACGTTGCCAGTCGAAATCACAGCGGAGATCTTTTCCCTATGCCTTCCAGAATTCCCCCGGCCAAGGAATGAGCCCAGGGGCTCACGACTCCTTGCAGACAGAGTCATATCTGAGGCTCCTACAGTCTTTCTGAATCTAGGCGTTTGTCGCGCCTGGCGAGACATCGCGCTCCAAACGCCAGCGCTTTGGGCGACACTGGAATTTGGATACGACTACTTTCCTTGGCCTCATCCCAAGCCCACACTAGAAGGAGTCCGAGCATGGATGGAGCGTTGGCTGGACCGTGCAGCACACCGTCCTCTATCCATCCAGTTCCATTCTGATGCACTAGGCAGCGAAACACATCGCGTTCTCTCTCCCAGCTGCATGCACAATGTCATCCACCGATACGCTGTGAGAATAGTATATCTGGAACTAAATTTCAGCCAACGCGAGATAGCTGGGTTCTCCCTGGATTCAATATCATTTCCTCTCCTCCAGCGTGCCGTGCTGAGGGACGTGTACCCTTGCCCTTCTTCGGAACCTGTCCCTGTTTTCACTAACGCACCCCGCCTTCATGATCTCCTTCTGTTTCGCCAAGGGTCCTCGTGGAGATTCCCTTCGCTGCAATTGACGAAATTCGAGGGCGAGATCACGGAAAACTTTGAACTTTTCACCGTGGCGATGAACCTGACGGAAGTGATATGTTATGCAGAATACGATCCCCCCCATACAACTCCTGTCATCTCCCACGCCCGTTTGCTCTCCCTCACTCTATTTCCGCCGGACTACGCTTCAGCCATCCTTGACCATCTAACCCTACCCGCTCTCCAATCCCTTCATTTCACAATCTCAGAAGAGGATGAACTTGTAGATCCAGCCTCGGTTCTATCCTTTTTCCAACGTTCCGCGGCACCATTGCGCACGCTATCGGGTCTGAATGTTTGCGAGCAGACATACGACGAGTGGGCAGAATGTTTCTCCTGCGTAGGTGACACACTCGATAATCTGGAAGTGCATTATCCATCCCAGCGGTTTCTATCGGACAGCTTGACGGACAATTTTTCGCCTCTCAAGGCGCTCCGAACTCTCAGCTTTCTCAACTCGCCAGACGTAAACCGCCTGCTTTTGGGTGCCTTCTTAAATTCGTCGCCCGGCATCCAGTCGTTCCGCCTGGTTTGCCTCCCCTTTCTCGATAACAGGGTCCAATTTTCAGGAACGAGGAACGATTACTTCGCCGACGTGGCGTACCAGGGAATGGATATTTACATCAGGCCTGAATCATCTTCTGATGCAGGAGACGAAATTCGGTGTGTAGTCATGTCTGGTGTGACAGCGGGTTTTTTACGAGCTTCGTACCACAGTCTGCGTAACAGTGTGCAGATGCACAAGTCGTACACTTCGCCTGCCCCTCTTGCTTTTCCGTGAGATCGACTTCTCCCGGAAACCTCATGAGCCCGGCAGAGGTGTTGGAATCGGAGGCTCTCACGGAGACGAGTAGATACAGTGGGTCCCAAAGTGAGCGAGACGTGGTGTATCCATTTGGCGACGGGCAAGGAGCTCGTGCTCAAAGGGACTCGAAACCACTATATTTGTTGATCCACGAGGCAATCCAAAGAAACAGCAGCCTAGGATTTTCACCTTGTATCTATTTTTTTTGGCAATACATTGGTGTGTATTTCGTAGGCGTTATAATGTGTCGTGAAGAGAATCGAGATTGTGTGCCCAAATAGGAATTTGGAGGCTTCGGGATATCCCGGACAGTGAGTCTCTTTGAAGAACTCGTCAAAATGTCCACCACTGACCTCCGCCGGCGTCTTGTCCGGGTTGACAACACAATCACCCAGTTCAAATCAGCTCTAGCCAAGCTTGAACGGCACAGGATCATCTTACAACGCCAGCTTCACACTATTGCGACTTATCCGGTCTTGACATTACCTGTCGAAATCACGACCCATATCTTTTCCCTCTGCCTTCCAACCATCAAAGAGCTGCGGGAGAGCGGACCAAGCCTTTCGGAGGGGTTAAAAAGCACCCCGATGCTCTTCTTGGCCGTTTGCCGTGCGTGGAGAGAGATAGCACTGGCGACACCAGCTCTCTGGTCGACGTTGCAGATTCGCTTTGAAACCATCCCTCAAAAAATGGCGTCTGAACCCGAACTAGTCGAGGAATTTGTAGACCAGTGGCTGGGACGTGCAGCGCTGCGCCCGCTCTCGATTCTATTTCACACGAGCAGATACGACGACGACGAGCATACGGTCACTCCCAGCCGCGTACGCGATATCATTCACCGATACGCTCATCGGATGGTGTACCTGGAGCTCCACTCGAGTCAAAGCGAGATACGCCAGTTGGAACTGGATTTAGCATCATTTCCTCTCCTTCAGCGTGCGTTGATTGGGGACGTCCACGACCCACCCCCCGATCCTTTGAATCCGGTCGATGTCTTCAGCAATGCTCCCCAACTATGCGAACTCGAGATATTCGAATCAGCCGTCTACTCCTCTTATACACCCCCTGCGCTTCAGTTGACGAAATTCGAGGGCGAGATCACGGACTTGGAGATTTTCTCAGTGGCTCCAAACCTCATCGAAGTCAAGTGTTCTATGGATTACTTCTTCCATGTTCCACCCACAGTAATCATTCACCCACGTTTGCAATTCCTCACTCTTTTAAAAACACCCTCCGGCTTCGAGTCAGACAACATATTTCCACACCTGGCATTGCCCGCTCTTCTTTCGCTGGATATTTCAGACTCATCTGAATATATCGACCCGGAGTCGATTTTATCCTTTTTGACCCGCTCGGCAGCACCATTACACACCCTGTCCGTCGATCTTGACGGTGACCGGTATGACGACTGGGCAGGGTCCTTGGCACTCTTAGAGAACACACTCGAGAATCTGAAGGTGTATTCCCCATCGCAGGCATTTCTGGTCACTTTTATGGATCTCGGCTCTATGCTACCACGGTTGCGAAACCTCAGTTTCATCAACTCGCCCCACATAAACTCTGAGCTTCTGGTCACATTCTTGGCCACAAGATCCACTTCCCCTGGACTTTCAAAACTCCAGTCGTTCCGACTTGTCTATCAACGCGGTACCTTTCTGGATAGTGAAATTTATGTTCATCCTCGGCGTGTTGAAGCTATCGACCACTTAGCCAAGTTGGCGAGGACGGGGATGGATATTTATATTGGGTCTTTCGGTCGGACAAAACCTTACGTGGAGCACGTCAACGCCAGAATTTCGGTGCGTGGTTATTGACGAAGTAAAGACGCGGCGGGTCTTAACATGCGTCACAGATCCAATAAACATTTTTCGTGAACCCGTCAGCGGAATGTTATGATAGTAGGTCTAGTAGTGGTTGATATCTTCTCATGAATATGGGAAATTGCAGTTGATATTCGTATTGGGACTGCCGCCGATAAAATCTCAGGCCTCAGGCCCGGCGGCCTCCGAGTCTGAGGCTGCCTTTTGGCAATTCAGTGACTATCGGGTGTGCCGCTGCTCTACTTTTGATCCTGTACTCACCATGCTACCAAAGCTAAATGCCCTTCCTGAGGCTTCAACCTTGGCACATAAGTAGAAACTAAATAGGTCAAATGCGTAAGTTGAACATCGATGTTGTGTCTTGTTTACCGCTTCATTTACAAATCTTATTTTCTCCTTTCTTCCCCCATGGCGACGCTTACTCCCGCCCAGCGCCAAGCGGCGAAAGAGATGGGCACTGAGATGTTCAACTTGCAAAAAATGATCCAGGAACACAGCGACATTATCCGAACAGACCCCAGTCACTGGGGAGAGCCTCATTTCAAAGAACCGTTACAGTCGCCACTGGATGGGCCAAAGGATCTAGACGAATACATCCGTGAATCGGAGGAGATATTGAGAAAGCCCTGTAAAGAATTTCAGGAGTAGGTTACTCATCGGAATATCTGGCATCATATATACTCATCCGTTCACCCGTCTCCGACAGCCATGTTGCATTCGTTAACACTATTCCGTTTATGATTCAAGCCAAGATGAAGAAGCTCGAACAATCCGACCATCCTGTCTATTTGGAGGCGATGAAGATCCAACATGAATTATTGTATGATGAATTCGCACGAGCATGTCCCAGGCTGACTTTTGTCACAGATATAATCATAATCAAGCAACGCGAACCAATGTGATCGAGGATCCAATCTCCATCCCCGCACATCCTTTCAACTTCGATATGAACACCATCGACAATATCACCCGTACCCCCGTTTTGCCAGCCGAACTTGACGAGTATCGACGCAATCCAGATGCTTTGATGAACAACCAGATTTTCGTGTCATGCGAGGATGGGGAAGTGCAAGTGTTCAAAGTCGCGGCGATTTTATCAAGGGGCCCACGAGCGAAAACTTTCTACGTGGTGTCCAGTGAAGACCCCGCTGAGGCCGTTGCCTATTCCGCATTTTTTTTCTTTGATATGCTTGCGTCGTCCGAGCGTGTCGTTACTTGAATGACAAGAAGTCAATTTGTAATTGCCGGTGAGTGGTTTAGTTTTGGTTCAACTGTTTTCTCACTGTGTCAACCTCTCGAAAGAAATACACTCAATTGTGGGCTTGTATGTTGCTCTTCATGCAAACATATGCCAATCCCTCCTTCTCTGAGTCAGCTTTTGAAAGTGATGTGATGCTTGCATACTTACAATGTTCTGTCGCCATAATGTAAAATAACTCATTCAACCCCAATGAATCTACTCCTTTAATTGATTGTCTCACGAGCCGAGTCGTATTGATGTACGAAGTTGAAGTTGCGAGCGTCGGGTACACTGGACATGGAAAACTCTTGTGAAACGTCCTGCGTGGAAATATGTCAAGCATCAACTTTTTTCTTTTTCGCCAGGAGAATAGTACGAGGTGACGCTCCGCGCATTGACTCACATGAACGACGCTAGTTTTGTGTGGAGTATTTCGGTAAATCTCAATGTAACAGATATCCTGAGCTACTAGTGGAACAAACCGCCGTGGACCTAGATTTCGTACAACAAAGGTTTAAGTCTCATCAAGGTGCCCTAAGTACAAAAAAAGGGTCGGTTATCCCTGAGGGAGCCGATAGACATGCCGATAGAAAAAACTTACCCAGCCAGCTCTACGTATGTTTTGGTATCCGTCGAGATGTTGATGTTCATTCCTTGCTTTGCCAATCTAACCAAGTGATGGTTGAGGGTGTGCGTACCACAACCGCTGTTTCTGGAACCGGAGTAGATTTTGTCGTCTAGAAAGGCGCCGTCCGAAGAAACAAGTCGGAAGGAGCGGAGATGAGGTGCTTTGTATAAGAAGTCGAGTAATTGGTCGGTGGGGCATTTAGGAAGGTGAGGGTTCGGAGGTTCGGAAAACGGTGAACAGTGTGCACTGGCTTGTTTCGGTACTGAAAGATAAACAGCTGAACTTCCTCGGAAGGCGACTCCAGTTCGAGGTTCTCGAGGGACGGGCCTACACAATTGAAACACTCCGCCCAGTCAAAGAATTCGGGATCGTCCTACCCGAACGGATAAGGTACGCAAGGGCGGGGAGGAGCGTTGCAAAAAGGAAGTAAGCGAAGGATAGGATGTGTCGTCCATTTCCGAAACGTGCAAAGATTCAAGAGCCGGCAATGTCAGATACTTCGATATCCAAAGGTCCTGCGTGATTCACTGACTCTGTCAAAATGAGAGAACGCAGCCGCAAGTGTATAATTGTCGACTGCGGGATTCCACGCAACCTTGGGACAGAACAAATGGTTTCGGTAAGATTCGGAGCTATTTGGAAAAGGTCCATGGTCTCTATCTCGCCGTCGAATTTCGTCAACTGGGACGAAGGAAAGTCATAATAAAAAGATGACCCGTCGAAACGAATGTCAGTGAGTAAGGGTGCATTGCTGAAAAGATGGACGGGATTCTCAGGATCCAGCGGATAGAGCCCAAACCCGGACCTCGGATACCCAATCTTCGCACTCTTGAGTACGGGCAACCGCCGGGAATTTAATCCCACTTGACGTATGCCATTTTGGCTCATGTCGACCTCCAAGAAATGAGTCGTTGGGGAATATCTATCCAGGAGGTGGTGAAGAAGATGGGGAGTATAACCGACGAGCCATTCATCGTCCCCGATTAAGCGAAAGTGGAGGGATAGAGGGTTAGATTCAGCTCGGGCCAGCCATCGATGTATGTATTCATCGATTACATGCGGCTTCGAGTGAACACTGGCATAGTCGAGATCAAAATAGAGGGTAGACCAGAGGATGGGAGTCGAGAGTGCAATCTCCCTCCAGTGACGGCAAACACTGCCGAGAACGAGAGGGGTTTGGGACGTTATTCCACGCCTATGGAGACCCAAGCTAGAGATCCCGCCTGAACCTGCGCATCGGAGAAAAACTTCCCGTGTCAGCTCGACAGGCAACTGCTCAACGGGAAAGGTGGCAGTAGCACGAAGTTCGCGCTCTATATCCAGCTTTTTCCGCTCGAGATCAGCTAGAATGAGCCTTTGTTCCAAAATCTGGGCGTCCAACTGCAAGAGCCGTTGACGAAGGTAGTCGCCATTTCGTGACTGGAGGAAGACGACAGGGTGCAGTGGCGGTGTCGCTTGTTCATCTCCACTTCCATGTCGCACGGCGGCCATTCTGACCCGGCCAGTAGAGTCGGTCCTACTATGCAAGTCCTGACGAATCTTCGGCAGCTCTAGGAATACAAGACTGCGGCCTGCCGGCTGGCTTGGACATAACTACTAAGAGGTCTTACGAACCGTCGGTCAGCTTTGACCAGGGCTCTCTGGATGATACATGCCATGATCCGACTCGCGTACTTGAGATTGGGCAACATCACTGTCTAGCTCAACGCGGTGTCCGCTGCAGTTGAGCAAGTCTCGTCACCGGCGTACCGAGAATCCGACATCACGGACTGTGCGGATTCATCGCAAGGTCGTTGGCTAGAGGTCTAGAATGTCCTTTATCTACATATAAACCACAGAGCAGATATCCCGCCAACAGTAACTCCAACAACGTCCAACATGGCCACCTCGCAGCAGCACGCCTTTCTCGGCATGGGAGCCATGGGACGGGGGATGGCTGCAAACCTGGCCACCAAGGGCGGCCTGTCGAAGCCCGTGCTCATTTGGAACCGGACCCACAAGACGGCGGTGGAGACAGCTGAGCGGATCGGAAGGCAGGCTCAGGCGGTCGAGTCTCTCGTAGAGGCCGTCAAGGGGTCTGACGTCATCTGGTCCTGTCTCTATGATCAAGATACGGTGGAGAAAGTCTACGGCGAGATCATCGAGAAGGTGAACATCGCTGGTACACTGGTAGTCGAGTGCTCGACCGTGAGTGTCGAGGGTGCGGACGACCTTGCGAGGCGGATTATCGCCGCGGGGGGCCGCTTTGTGGCCATGCCTGGTGAGCGTTTAGCAGCGTCAAGTTTTTTCTCTGCGCTCTCTGATCAGTTCGTCAAGTGTTCGGCTACCCCAGCATGGCCGCCGCTGGGCATCTCTCATGTATCACGGCCGGCCGCGCCGCCGACGTGCAGGCCATCAAGCCCTTCCTCGTGGGCGTCATGGGGAAGGCGCACATCGACCTATCGGACCAGGCCCCGGGCAAGGCGCAGGAGCTGAAGCTGTGCGGCAACATCCTCAACTTCGTCGCGGTGGAGCAGCTGGCCGAATTCTACGCCATGGTGGACAAGGCGGGCATCGGCGCCGCGCGCGGCCACCAGCTCGTCAAGGCCCTGTACACGCCCGAGACGCCACAGTATATCTACGGCGAAAACATCGTGTCGGGCCGGTGCTTCGACACAGACAACATTGTTGTCGACATCCCGAAGGCGCTGCAGGTCGCGGGCCACGTCCAAGATCTGGCGCGGAAGAACGGTGTCCCAATTAAGGCGTACGATCTCGCTGCCGAGAACCTTCGCGCCGTTGGGGATCGCGGCGACTTTTTGGCGGTCTATGGCGTATTGCGCGAGCAAAGTGGACTTTCGTTTGTGCCGAAGGAGGGGGAAAATGCGTGATAGACTTGCCTTTTATTTAACCTATGAGTACTTACATTTGCGCTGGGATCTTTGTATTTCAGTTTGATTCCGTACCCACTCGACTGTTCCGACGGCTTTTCTAACCTCCGTTCTGCCTCTGTGCCAGATGACGTCGACGACATCGATAAGAACAACGACCGGATCAGGCAACACGCCCCCAATTCCAAGTACATTATCCAAAAATCGACATTCATCATCATGATACATATACAGAAACATCTCATATAAAACAAACATCCACCCTCTCCGGCGGCTAGTAAGTATAGTATACGTACAAAACAAACAGGACGGATGCGATATGTGATGGATGGATAGATGGATGGCCGCGGAGTGGGGCGGGGTAAGTTAAAGTGGCGGTGGTATGGATATGGTAGCAATGGACGAACGAACGAACAAATGGTGGCGTGAAGGATATGGATATCAATATTAATCAATATGGATGCATGAAAATGAGGAGATGACGATATGAGAGGGAGAGAGAGAGAGAGAAATGACGTTGGCTACTGTACGTGCGTGCGGTGTATCGTATCATTCATTCATTGTAAGCGTGTTGTAAGTAAGTAAGTAACTATATATCAGCGCGGGCATATATAAGGCGATAGATAAGTGACAGAGAGAGAGATTGAGCGTGAAGTAAAAAAATTTGAGGAATGAGATGAGTGGTGGGTGGTATGCGGCCGTGGATATAATAACAAATGGGCAATGGCATGATGGAACAGTGGAAACAACATGGAGAACAGAACAGGGCGGACGGAGAACAGACGGGGTGGAGTCCAGAGCGCGGCGGAAAACCAAGAAACATTGGAGAATAGAATATGGGATGGGATGGGACAACAACATGCGATGGGTGGTTGGTAGTTGTTACACATTGACGTTTATTGCTTGCGGGTGCGGCCGGGGAATATATATGCGTGCGTGATGCGTGCGTGCGTGCGTGCGTAGAGGCGTAGCGGTGCGTGGACGTGGACGTGGGCGTAAAGTGCGTGCGTGATGAACGAACAAAGAAGAAAAAAAGGACCACCGCGCGGACGGACGCGTCTCTAATGCTGGCGCGGCGCGGCGCGGCGTGGGAGCGAAAGCGGGAGCGGGGGGAGGGCGAGTGCGGGTGGTGATACACGGATGCTGCTTGTCGCGAATAAATACACCTCCTACTGCGCCTCCCCCTCCGCCGCAGGCTCCGGCGGCGCAGGCGAGTGCGAGAACGGCGAGAACGCCGCCGCGCCCGCGCCCGTACCCGCGCCCGCCCCGTTAGCGCCAGCGCCAACACCAACACCAGGCCCCGCCATCGCGCGCGGCACCCCCGCGCGATGCTCGCTCTCCCACCGGCGCCCCCACGCGCCCTCCGGCGCCGCGCCAAAAAAGCGCGGCGCGGGGTACACTATGCCGCCGCCTCCATACGCCGACGCCGCCTCCTGCGACGACGGCGGCGGCGGCAGCGGCGGCGGGGACGTCAACCGGGGGTGGAACGCCGCCTCCGCAGCCGCCAGCCCCTGCTGCTGCTGGAGCGACGCCCCCGCGCCGCTCGCGCTCGTCGGCGTGCGCACGCCGAGCGGATTCTTGCTGTACGACAGCCGGATCCCGCCGCCCTTGATCAGCCCGTTGAGCGTGTTCCCGTACAGCTCGTTCAGCGTCTTGGTCGCGTAGCCCACGTCTTCGAACTGCGAAAAAAATGAAAATGCGGCGTCAGCGTTCCATTCCCTCCTCTTATACAGATAATGGATAAATGAGTGGATAAATGAAAAAACGCACCTCAACAAAACACATCGGCCCGTTCCCCTTGGGGCGGAACGACATCTGCCGGAAGCCCGCGCACCCGCCAAACAGCTCCCGCAGCGCCGCCTCGAGGTACTCCATCGTCAGGCCCCCGCCTCCGCCTGCACCCAATCCGCCTCCAGAAGCAGCGGAAGCAGCAGCCCCGGGCAACGCCGGCAAATTCCCCACATACAGCGTATTAATCGGCGGGTTCTGGTCCACCGCGCGCCCCGCCCCCGAGCCCGAGCTCGCGGGCGACGCCAGCTGCGGCGAGCCACCCCCGCTGCCGCTGCCGCTTCCACCACTGCCACTTCCACTTGCAGTTCCACCGTTCCCATTCCCACTTCCACCAACGCCACCAGGGATCGCAATCGGCGCATTCGCGCTCGCACCCCCGCCAAGACCAGCAGCACCCGCACCCGCACCCGCATTCCGCACCGCCAGCCTCGCCACCCCGCGCTCCAGCTCCCCCGCGCTCGCACTCCCCTCCGACGCGCTCGACTCGGAGCGCTCTTGTCTATGTTGGTGCACGTTCTGGTTGTGCTGCTGTGGGTGTGCGTTCTGCTGCTGCTGCTGTTGGTGTTGAAGCTGCTGCTGCTGATGCGGATACCCCTGCTGCTGCTGCAGATGATACCCCTGCTGGATCTCCTGCCCCTGCCCCTGCCCCTCATACATCTCCACAGGCCCATGCCCCGGCGCGCCCATAAACGGCGGGTACTGCCCCACCCCGTACCCAATCGACACAAAGTGCGGCAGCCCATGCGCGTGGTGGTGATGGTGCGGGGGCAGCGTTACGTACTCGCCCAACGGCGGCGGCGGGGACGAAAACGCGCGCGGCGCCTCGCCCGCAAAGGGCGTCCCCCCGCCGCCGTTCGCCGCCAGCGTAAACCCACTCGGCGGAGGGCCGCCAACGCTGGTATCAGGCGACGACGACCGCCGGCTCGCGCTCATCCCGCGCACCCCGTCCCACGGCCCGTGCCCGTGCCACTCCGCCTCCTGCGTCTGCGTCTGTTGGTGTTGGGAAGAAGAAGAGGAAGCAGTCGGCGCCCCCTCCCGCCCAATCGCCGCAAACGCCTCGTACGCCACGCCCGCTCTGCGCTCCCTCTCTCGCCTCCGGGCGCGCTCGCCCTCCCCGCCTGCGCCCGCTTCCCGCTGCTCGCGCTCCCGGAGGCGCTGCTGCTCCTCCTCCGCCGCGCGCTCCCGCGGCCCGCGCAGCCCCATCGCGCTGAGCACGCCCTGCTGCCTCCTCTCCCTCTCCCGCTCCCTCTCCCTCTCGCGTTCCCGCTCTCTCTCCCGCTCCCGCTCCACCTCAATCATCGCCGCCTCCTCCTCCTCCAGCGCCATCGCCATCTGGCTCTCGCTCCGCCACTGCGCCATCCGCCCGTTCACATTCGCGTTCCCGCCGTTGATGCTGGCGTTGCCGGGGTTGTGCGTGTTGTTGCTGTTAGGGTTGCCGGCCTCCCGCGGGCTGAGCGCCTCCGCGTACATATCGCCCAGCATCCCCCCATTCATCATCGGCCCACCACCGCCCATCATTGGCCCACCCCCGCCCATCCCATTCATCATCCCTCCTGCACCCATCCCCATCCCATTCATCCCTGCCCCTCCCCCCATCCCGGGCCCAGCATTCGGGCCTCCCCCAACCAACCCCACCCCCCGCTTCGTATGCAAATTCTTCTTCGCCATCTCCGCCTTCAACACCGCCCCCTTGTCGATGTCCACCCGCCGCCCCTGCAGCACGTCCCGCGCCCCCAGCGCCTCCTCCCGCGTGCGGAACTTGGCAAAGCCAATGATCTGCTTCCGCGGGGGCGCGGTGTTGGGCGGGTTGAGGCCGAGGGGGTTGTTGGACAGCCCGCCGGAGAGCCCAACGGAAAAGTGGTTTCCCTGTTGTTGTTGTTGTTGTTGTTGCTGCTGCGGGGCGTCCGCGCCACCCTCCGCAGGGGGCCCAGACGGCGCCGGCTGGGGCGGCGCGGCAGGCCACGATGTCATGCCGTCCCGCCCCGCATCGACGACCACGCCGCCTTGGTTCACCGTGACCAGATTGTACGGGTCGTTCGCGCCGGAGCCCGCGTAGGCGGTGTACCCGCGCTGTTGGGCAGCGGCACCCTGCGCGGCGGCAGCGGAGGAGGAGGAGTTTGGGAGGAGGGACTGCGGGAGGGGGAGGGGGAGGCCGTACGCGGTGTATTCTTTGTTTGGGATCTTGAGGGTCGCGGCCTCGAACCCCGGGGAAAAGGTGAACATGTTTTGGAATTCGCGTTCCTGGGGGGGTGGTTAGATAAGGCCCATATATCCACATATGCGACCGTGACTCACCTGCATATCCTCTGGGAACCCGACAACAAAAATGGTGGAAATGTCCTCCTGCATGCCGGCCATTGGCCCCATCATGGAGGGCGGGGGTGGTGCGCCCATGGGGAGGGTCGAGGGGACGTGGGGGCCGTACGGAGTCTGGGAGTGCATGCCTGCGCCGTTGACGTACGGCGCAGCGTATCCGTTGAGCTTCTGGGACTGCTGGGGGTAGTCGAGGGGCCCGTATGTGTTTGCTCCCGCGGCGGGTTTAAAGTCGAAGCGGTCGTACTGCTGGAGGACGGGGGACGTGAGCTGGGGCGGGAAGGGGTCCTGTGCGGGTGCGGGGTAGAACTGGGGCGCGGTGGGGTTTGGCTGCTGCTCGCGGTAGGAGTTGCGGTTGTTTGGGCGCGTTGCGTTGGGAAAAGCGGTAAAGGACGCGCGGGGGTAGAAGGAAGGCATTTTTTGGTCCTGCTGGGGGTGGTAGGGCACGTGGGGAGAGCCGTGGGACGAGTCGTCGGAGGCGTTGGAGGAGACGGGCTCTGCGTCGGCCTGGGCGTCGAGCTGGTCAAGCAGCGACTTGTTGAGAAAGCCCTCGTCAGCGGGCAGAGCAGGGAAGGGCATATAGGGCTCTCGGGTGATGTCGGGAGGCGGGGGCGGCGGGCAGTCAACGCCCTGGGTTAAAGGGGGACGATCGTATGTGTTCGGGGTTCGGGGCGTCAAGGCAGAAGAACAACGAAAGAGCCGGCCGAGATGGTTAGATGTCACGTCACCCCATCACATGCACGGACCCCTGTGTGAAAACAAAGCACCGCCACAGCCTTTGTCCTCAGCAGCGGCAGCAGCACAACGCACCATTGTCCACCCCAGCCAGTCCATCCATTGTCCGTATCCCACCCGTGGCCTCCTCTTTCATCCATTGTCTCTCCACCCGCCCATCCCCGCCGCGCCACTCCACCGCCGTTTGAAGGGCCCAATATCAGCCGTAACCGTACCATCCATCGGGGGCGTCGAGCAGCGATCCCGCCCGCAGCACAAGCAACGGGGGCACAGCGAGCAGCACAAAGAAAGAGCGTAGAAGATTCAGGCGGCCCCGTCACCACCTCACAGCGTGACACTCACATTGCATCAATTGCCACACGCCACTCGATTACTACCTTTAATTATAAAACCCGCCGAGAAACCGGGTGTCGGCGGAGTGAATATCTACCCATTCGTTCAAATGCAGATTTAAACCACAGCGCCCAAGTACACGTTTTTGATTCCCGTCCTACATACATAACGCTCTAGACGAGGCCAGCACGTAAACTAGCCAGACGCACGCGTCCAATAAAGCTAGGCGAAGACCCATCCAACACGTCCAGCTGCCATCCGAGTCCGTGTCCAAGTCCCCCACGACGCGTGTTGTGATGATTAGTTGGCTGCACGACTTCGCCGGAGCCGCGCAATGAGGACCCACACACACCACGCGACACCAAAGCGGTACAGAGCACAGAGCCAATATCTCGACGCCGAGTAGCACCAGCAGAAGCGTGCGTCCAACGTCCACCGTTCGCTACTCCCGGCTCCCGACTCCCGCTGGGCAAATCGACCTCGACCGTCCGCCTCAACCCAAGGACCCAAAGAAAGCGAAACCGTCGCTCACAGCCTCCGAGTCAGGCTCGCTGTGGATTCCAACAAGGAAGGAAGGAAGGAATGCCCCGTCGCAAGAGCCTCGTTAGGAAGGAATCTCGCGAGCGGGCTGGAAGTTCAAGTTCGAGTCGAGCGCCGAAAAGGAGAGTCGGGTCGAATCAGAGAAGGTCGAGCTCGAGCTCGATCGCGATGCATAGTCAAAAGCGCCAACTAGAATCCGCAGTCCCCCGGTGTCGACCGCCGAACGCGCGCTACTACTAACGGCAGCAAGCAAGCAAGGGAGGAAGGAAGGAAGGCGAGGCAAGGCAAGTGGAGCCCCGGCGTCACGGTTCCAAGTTGGGCGTGAAGACTCAGAGGCGAAGAGTTGGGAGTAGTAGAGGTCCGAGTCAGTTCCGAGTTCAGAGTGAAGAGTGAAGAGGTGAAGCTGAGCCCAGCCACATGTGCATCCCGGCGCCTCCCCCCGCTCCGCGGAGAATATCCATGCACTTCTGTGCGAAAACGGGCTAGCGAGCGATCACGAGACGATGGTATCGGTGTCAGGGCAGGGCGGCGAGCGGCGAGGCGCGAACTAGTGGTGATCGGTACATGCAATACGCGAGAGAGAGAAGAGAGAGCTGAAAGGAGTCTGACAGCGCTAGCGAGTGCAGGGTGGGTAAGTAGGAGAGCGACAGAAAGCGGAAGTTGCGAGGTGCCCAGAGAAAGGAAGGAAGGAAGGAAGAGGCGCTTGGAGACGAAAGACGAAAGACGAGACGATACGGATTGATCAACGATCGACACGCGTCGTCCGAGCCGGCGGCACCATGACTCGGACAGCGCGTCGAGCCAAAGCCGAGAATCTTCACTGTTGAGCTCAAGTTAGCGTTATTACCGACGTGCACGACACCGACACCGACACCGACACCGACACCGAGCCACGAAGGGATGGTCGCCGTAGCGGGCAAATGCATGCATGTATACAAACGTACCCCAAATCCAATCGTATACCGGGTAGATGTATACCAAAAGTTACGCACGGCGGCGGGTATATACAGCTTGAAGCACAAGTGGACGCGATGCATCTATCTCCCTGGAGCCGGTATTCGAGTCGATGAGTAGGGGAGGAGTGCAGGTGGAACTTTTAAAGTGAGGACACGAGCACGCACAGGCGGAGCCGTCCCGGGTTCGGGTTCGTTTCTCATCTCTCTCTCCTCCTCGCATTCGAATTCGTCCCGTCCTTGTCAGGAAAAAAAACTTAAGAGCGTCTTCGTGCCATCGTCGGAGTCCGTGGGCCTGGTCCATTTAGGTGGCTTTATGGTACATAACCACTAGCCGCCCTACGCCTTTGAGGATGAACACGAGGGAAGGATGGCGTGACGACGACAAGACGAGGCACAACGTGCAGGCCTAGGAGAATTCAAGTCGGGACGTCGACACGCTCGGCTGCCCGACGGCCACATATCTGTATACACGCAAGCTAAGCCCGCGTCGAGGCTTGGACGCTAACTTTCACGTCGGACGCTGTGCCACTCGGGGAATAAGGGCCGACTCCCCGATGGTGCAAGGTTGACACGAGACGCATCGGCCGCGGGCGACTTGGATTGATTCCATGGGTACGAGCAGGGTCAGAAGGGCTTCAAGTTCTACGGCCCAGACGAGCGATTTGTGAGAGGGTCGGAACAAGGACGAATTCGAAATGACATCGGATCTGATGAAGATGATGCGGCGGCCCGCGCCTCACAGCGCCGTCTCAAAATTTATTTATTCAAACCTGAGGTCGAAGCTGTGAGGGTTCTGAGCACTGAGCGAAGGTGTCGATGTGTTGTTTGGTTTTCAATTTTCCAAAAAAAAAAGAAATCGGCAACTACATTTGTGCCTGGCAGCGACTCTCCCAGGGTTGAACTGAGGGAGATTCATATTGTCGATGGATACGAGAAAAAATGGCCCTAAGAGTGGATTTATCGAGGGCTGATGTGTATATAGTACGGCGACGCAATTACGCTTCCCAAGAACAATGCGCATATGCAATGATCAATTGAACAACTGGATTTGAATTATAGAACAAGACGGGATAGCGAGATGCAAGTGCTTTCAACTGTTGCTTTTTTCTGTGGGTGGGCACAGTGAGGAAACAATTGAACCAAAACTGAACCACTCACCGGCAAGCACGAAATTGACTTATCGTCGTTCAAGTAACGACCCGCTCGGACGACGCAAGCATATCAAAGAAGAAAAATTCAGAATAGGCAACGGCCTCATCGGGGTCTTCACTGGACACCACATAGAACGTCTTCTTCTGTGGCCCCTTCGACAAAATTGCCGCGACCTTGAACACATGCACTTCATCATCCTCGCACGACACGAAAATCTGGCCGTTCATCAAGGCATTTGGGTTGCGCCGATACTCGTCGATTTCAGCTGGCAAAACGGGGGTGCGGTTGACATCGTCGATGGTGCTCGTGTCGAAGGTGAAAGGAGGGACGGGCATGGAGATTGGATCTTCGGGCTCCGTGTCCCGCGATTCAGAACCGGGACTTCCGGAAAACATTCCCTCAGCTTGGGGTTGACCTGGGAGAGCCATTTGCGCTAGCGCTGGATGCTCCTTTCTATCGGGGTTGAGTCAGTCTGAGACGTGCAACACGCGTGGTTTCCACAACATACAGCCTAAGAGCGTCTTGGACCCGCACCGCCTCCAAATAGGCAGCATAATCGGTCTGTACCAGCTTCTCCGACTTGAGCTGAGAGAGGTACATGGCAGCGTTGACGAACGCAACATGGCTGGGATAGGGGGATAAGGAAAGGATGGCACCGAACGTTGTAACCTACTCCGCAAATTCGGTACAGGGCTTTGTCAAGACCTCCTCCGATCGGCGGATCCATTCGTCTATATCTTTTAGGTCTGGAAATGGCTTGGGCGCGTCCTTGGAAAGCGCGCCGTTCACCTCCAACACGCGATCGGGGTCTGTTCGAAGAATGGCGTTGTGTTCCTCTATCATTTTCTCCAGGTTAAACATCTCGGTACCCATCTCTTCAGCCGCTTGGCGCTGGGCGGGAGTAAGTGTCGCCATCGAGGAAGAAAGGAGGGAAAATGAAGTCGTAAACAAGGCACAACATCGATGTTCAACTTGACGAAACTGTTCAACGTAACTTTTATCGGCGGTCCCAATGTGAATATCAATTCCCAGCCGTTCCATCAGGGTGGCCAGTTGTCCCACCGCTTGGTCAAAATGGTTTTGCCGTTTCTGCTCATCGCCAACGCTGAAATCAACCAAGGAACTACTATCTTGGAGGAAGGAACCTGCAGTGGTGCATAGATAAGGCGGAAGGAGCGGAATTGGGCGAATTCGTCGGTAGTTGTTCGTCTGTGCAAGAAGTCAACCAGTGTTGAGTAGTCTGTACCAGCGGCGCTGACAATATGGTTGAACCGCCGTCCTCCGGTACAGGCAGCAAGTGGGAAGCTTCACAATGCACTTCGGTAAGGTTCGGGGCCCTATCCCGCTCTAGATCGTATAAGACGGACTTTTGTTTTACGATGGCTGGGTCGAGCTCGACGAGATGATTGCGGAGGACGCCTGTCGTAGAGTATGTATGTAGCGTGGAATTCTTTTTTTGAAAGTCACAAGAGTGGGCCGGGGGCGCTTCGCACCCCCGGCACTTCGTCCGAGTCCTTCAGTGAGATTGTAAAGCTAAAAGGTGAGAGTTCGAACCTTTAAGTTTAATTTTAAAAGCCTTTCAACGTGGCGAAGCCACTAGATTCGTCGTCGTCGTCGTGGCAGTCTACGTGTTCCACGTCCTCCGGCGCCAAACCGCGGTGATCTCCTGGCGGAGTTTGAAGGCTTCAGACAACGCAATTCAAACGCAATTTTATCAAGAGGGAGATCTGCACAGCCACAAAACTCTTTGTACCTTCACTTCCGTGACCCGTCCTTGTAAATGGCTACTGCCGACCTTCGTCGACGGCTCTTGCAGCTGGATGCGCAGATCTCGGAACAAAGGCTCATTCTAGCTGACCTCGAACAGAAAAAGCTCAATGTAGAGCGCGAACTCCGTGCCACTTCAACGTTCCCGGTCGTGCAGCTGCCTGTGGAGATGACACGGGAAATTTTTCTCCGATGCGTAGGTTCAGACCACATCGCTAACGCGGGTTATCATCTTGGTAACACAATGTCTCAAATCCCTCTCATTCTCGCCAGTGTTTGCCATCACTGGAGAGAGATCGCACTCTCGACTCCCAACCTCTGGTCGACCCTCCATTTTGATTTCGACTATCTTCCTTGGGAACCGCATATTATTGATGGATATATACATCGGTGGCTGGGTCGAGCTGAATCTCACCCTCTATCCCTCCACCTTCGCTTGCAGGGTACCTTTGGGGATGATGATTGGCTCGACGGCTATACACCACTTCTCCTTCACGACCTCCTGGATAAATATTCCGAAACAATTCACTTTTTGGAAGTGGACATGAGCCAAAACGGCATACGTCAAGTGGGATTGGATTTGCAGCGGTTTCCGGTGCTCAAGAGTGCGAAGGTTGGGATTCCATGGTCCGCATATGGGCCACATGCGGATCATCAGAATCCCGTCCGTCTTTTTGGCAATTCACCCTCAATCACCGACATCCATTTCGACGGGTCATCCTTCTATTATGTCTTCCCATGGTTGCAGTTGACCAAATTCGACGGCGAGATAGAGACCATGGATCTATTCGAAATGGCTCCGAATCTTATCGAAGTCAGATGCTCCGTTGAGCTTTTGCATGCTATCCCCCAGTCGGAGATAGTTCACCCGCGCTTGCGTTCTCTAATCTTCACAGAGTCGGTGCTCCGCACCAAAGCTATCGATATTCTCGAATATCTGACATTACCGGCTCTTGAAACTTTGCATGTTTCGAAAATGCGGGACACATCCTATCCCTCCCTTGTTTCATTATTGGATCGCTCGTCCCCGCCCTTGCATACCTTGTCCATCAGGGTAGATAATCCAGATTTTTTCGACTGGGCGGATTGCATTACTTCCGTAGGCACTACCCTCGAAAACCTCGAACTGGATTCGCCCACCGAAGAGGTTCAATTGTCCTTGTTCAATGATAATTATAGGCACAGACACACTAGTACATGCAGAGTCCCCAGCATCCTTAATCTCCGGACACTCACTTTCTTGGATGCGTCCCCGATCAATTATCGCGCGTTGGTCCAATTCCTGTACGAAGCACCCAATCTCCGATCCTTCCGACTGTTTTGTTCCAGGAGCGCCTTTCTGGATGACGAAATCGCGGCGGGAACCAGTGGTGGTATCCGTTATCACACCCTCCACGGTCACTTAGCCAAGTTGGCAAAACGAGGAATGAACATCAACATCTCAACGTACACGAAAACTTATGTGGAGTTGGTTGGGTAGGTTCTTCCTGTCGGCATGTATGTCTGGACCCGTGACTGACCAGTTTGAAGTGCACCGATGTGGCCTCATGAAGCCTTTCGTATACGACGTGAAGGTCCACAGCGTTTTGTTAAAACTTCCTGGGAGTATTAGTCGCTCAGAAATTTTGTCAATGTACATGCGATTTCGACAAGTCGTCTACGCTAAATGTGCGTTCAAGTTATCAACATCTAGATACATAAGGCCTCAAACCGTGACGAGCCCAACAGGCTAGCAATCCTCTTCGTCCGACGAACCAAATTCCATATCGATAGACGGATCCCAGTGGCGGTACCGCGAAATGCTTTTTGAAGGCTGCCATGCAACGTTGTTAACACCAGCAGGTATATTTCGTCGAAAATTGCGCACCGAAGTTAGGACATGGCTCACGTAAGGTCGTTCCCGACCTAGAGACCCTACGTGAATATCCATCCCCGTGCTCGCCAGCCTGGCTAAGTGATCGATAGCATTATAGCGGAGAAATTAGACCATGACTTGGTCATTCAGAAAGGTGCCGGTTTTACACACAAGTCGGAACGACTTGAGTTTTACAGGCGGCTCAGGGCAAAAGGTCCTGGATCTTCTGACCAAGAATTCGACCAGAAGCTCAAAATTTATGTGGGGTGCGTTTATAAAAGTGAGATTTTGCAGCCGTGGAAGACGATGATAATCGCGGTTGAGATAACCAGAGGGGTGATCCATGAAATCGGTCAGAAAGGCCTCCGATGGGGAATACATCGTGAGATTCTCGAGTGTATTGTCCAAGCGTGTCAAGGACCCTACCCACTCGTCATACGCGTCACCGTCGATATTGACGGACAGGGTGTGCAATGGTGCCGCCGAGCGGGTCAAAAAGGATGAAATCGAAGCCGCGTCGATAGATTTAGATGAGTCTGAAATATCCAGGGAGAGAAGAGCAGGCAATGTAAGGTGTGGAAATATGTCCTTCGGCTCCCCGCCGAAGCGTGTTTTTATTATGAGGGTGAGGAATTCCAAACGTGCGTGGGTGATTATCGTTGGTGGAACATGATCCAAATATTCCACAGAACACTTGACTTCCGTGAGGTTTGGAGCCACTGAGAAAAGCTCCAAGTCTGTTATGTTGCCCTCGATTTTCGTCAATTGAAACGCAGGGAGTTTGCATGAGGAGAAGACAGTCGCTCCGAACATGGAAAATTCGCGAAGCTGGGGAGCGTTGCTGAAGACATTGATCGGATTCAAAGGATGGGGGCGATAGTAAATGTTTTTAATGGCCACTCGGCGGAGGAGAGGGAATGTCGCTAAATCCAGTTCCAGCTGGCGCATCTCGCCTTGACTCGAATGGAGCTCTAGGTACACCATTCGATGCGTATCGGTGGATGATATTGTGTACGCGGCTGGGAGTGACCGCATAATCGTCGTCCTCCGATTTGCTCGTGTCAAATAGGATCGAAAGCGGACGCAGTGCTGCACGTCCCAGCCACCGATCAATGAATTCCTCAACAAGTTGTGGTTCGGAGGCGGCTTTTCGAGGGATAGTTTCGAAACGAATCTGCAACGTCGACCAGAGAGCCGGTGTCGCGAGCGCGATATCTCTCCACGCACGGCACACTGCCAAGAAGATCATCTGGGTGGGTTTGAACACATTTAAAAAGTATGGCCTGTTCTCCCGCAGCTCTGCCATGGTTGGAACACAAAGGGAAAATATGTCGGTCGTGATTTCGACAGGTAATGTCAGAACTGGGAATGTCGCGATAGCCCGCAGTTGTCGCTGTACAGATGCCCTATCTCGCCCTAGCTTGTAGAAGGCTGACTTTTGTTCGAAGATGGCTGCGTCGAGCTCGACAAGACGTCTGCGGAGGTCGATTGTAGTAGACGCAGACATGAAGTTTGAGCACAGCCACACACTTTTGCTTCATTTCTTGCTTCATGAAATGGCGACAGCCGAGCTTCGTAGGCGGCTTTTGCAACTGGATGCGCTGATTTTGGAGCAGAAACTTCTTCTAGATGATCTGGAGCAGAAAAGGCTGGATACAGAGCGGGAACTCCATGCCACTGCGACTTTTCCTGTTGGCGTTTGCCTGTCGAAATGACCCGGGAAATTTTTCTCCGATGCGAGGCACCACGCCCCAACCATTATACCCGCGTAGGATCACATCCCATATTCCTCTCGTTCTCGCTAGCGTTTTCCGCCACTGGAGAGAGATCGCACTCACGATGCCATCACTTTGGTTCACCCTCTATTTCAACTTCGACTTTGTGGAAACCGAGCCTGGTTTAATCGAGGAACGAATTCAACTGTGGCTGGACCGTGCAGAATCACAGCCTCTATCCATCCACTTTCGTTTACGCGGATTCTTCGTGGGCCAAGAATGGCGGAATCGCTATATGTTGCATCACATCCGCAACCTCCTCCAGGGACATTCCAACAAGATTCACTGTTTGGAACTTGATATCAGCCAAAGTGGTATAAGCCAACTTGGACTGCATACCCAAAAGTTCCCCATCCGTACCAGCGCGACGTTTGGGGACGCATGGTCTCCGGATCCGGAGGAACAGTATCCTCTCGCTGTGTTCGGGAATGCACCTCTACTCCAAAAATTTCGTATGGCAGGATACGCGTCCCCACTTTCGTCATATTCGTTACCTTGGTCGCAGTTGACCCGCTTTGAAGGGGAGATAGACGACATGGAGCTATTCAAATCAGCCCAAAATCTAGTTGAAGTGAGGTGCGCTGCAATGGGATCTCCCACTGCTCCAACATCTACAATATCTCATCCCCGCCTGCGGTCTCTTGCATTGATTGAGACGGAGGAGGGGGACCCGGCGCCAGACATTCTAGAATATTTGACGCTACCTGCGCTTCAATCTTTAGACATTTCGGCGATGTCGGACACGACTTATGCATCCCTTCAACCATTCATAGCCCGTTCATCGCCGCCCTTGCTCTCCCTATCCATTCGGGTAGACGATCCCCAATTTACTGACTGGGCCGAGTGCTTGGATCGTGTAGGCACCACTCTTGAAAACCTCGAATTGTATTCGCCTTCGGAAAAGGTTCAGCTGTCTCTGTTGAATCCTGAATCCGGACAATTTGTTCCTCGTCTCCCAAACCTCAGAGCCCTCACCTTCCTGAACGTCTCCCCGGCCAATTACTCCGCATTTGTGGCATTCTTGTGCAGAACTCCCGGCCTGCGCTCTTTGCGACTCTCCTGCCCGTTGGGTACCTTCCTAGATGACGAAACCACCTCGTGGTTCAGGAGCGAAGAGCGCGCCTGGCACGATTCCTTCTACAATCATTTTGCTCGGTACGCAGAGCGCGGAATGAACATCAATATCTCAACGCCAACGGAAACTTACCTGGAACTCATCGGGTGCGTTCCAGCTGTCATCAACGCATTCTAGCTGATCTCCTTGATAGTTCCTCGTGATAATCTCTTGCAATTTGAGGTGCATGACTAGTGTACAACACGTTTATATGCACGAGTTAAAACACAACTTGAAGACCACAGTCGCCTCCATTGTACATAACGATCAGCGATCGCGCACGCAATGACTGGTAATGAACCTGCTCCACTTATGTTCGACCAACTCGTTGTATTCTAGGACGGGAACAGATTTTTTTGCACCAGGAATTATTTACAGTGGAATCGAACTGGCCTCGGGGTTCTCGGCGATGCGATATTAAACCGCCAGTGAGTTCATCTTCTTGGTCAGGAAATTCCACCGGTTGATTGAAGTCTCATTGGGCAGCTCCTTCGCGCCTGTATCCCAGACATCCAGGGAACCAGAAGAAATGACGACGAGAAAAACCAACATTGTTGTCACAGGACTGAATTACTGCGCGTTTTCAACTTTCATATGAATTTGTACAGCAGATGATGCACTCGAATGTGCCGAATGTACGGGGCACTGGCAGTTCAGTGCGAACGCGACTTAGGCTCACAAAACGGTATGTATCTACCTAAAAATAGAATCCACGGCAAATACAAAGAGTACAAGAGCGCGCCGGGGGCGCGAAGCGCCCCCGCCACTTCGCCCGAGTCCTGAACATGATCAGTGTGTTGACTCTTGCGAGACGGAGCCACGGAGAGTCAGCGAGAGCCGTCAGAGATCGACAAAATATTCGTCCCCTTTCGTCCCATTGCTAAAGGTTGTAGTTCGAGCCATTTTAAAAGCCTTTCAACGTGACGAAGCCGCTAGATTCGCCGCCATCCTCGTGGCAGTCTACGGGTTTCACGTCCTCCGGCGCCAAACCACGGTGATCTCTTGGCGGAGTTTGGAGGCTTCGGACAACGCAATTTTATAAAGAGGGAGATGTAAATGGCAGATGCACTCGAGTGTGCCGAATGTACAGGTGCACTGGCTGTTCAGTGCGAACGCGAGTTGACTTTCAGCACAGCTGTCGATTTCACAAAACGGTATGTATCTACCCTAAAAAATACAAAGAGTATCGTAAAAGTAAAGAGTCGTCGGTATCGTGGTATCGTGAAAGTCATAGCGTCAAAACGTCACCAAAAGAAAACCTGCGCGCTCCAGTGAGAACTCGCTGCACCAACGTATCAGTGCTGATGGTTGCACCCAAAACCGACAGCAGCTCGGACCATCTTGGCCCTGCTGAGCGGCCGCGGCGCGGGGAGGAACTGACGTCCGTTCAGCTCGGATTCATCGAGCTGCCGCGATTCCATCGTGTGCCCGTTCCGCTTTCTCGCGACCTCGGTAGTGTAGATCGAGTTGAGCCAGTTCGCGAGCCGGTACCCGCCCTTGGCGATCTGCAGCTCGATGGTGCCGATGGCACTATTGTAGTAAGTGGGATACAGATCCTTCTCCGCCGTGAGCGCCGCGGCGCCGTTGGGCATCACCACCGTGCAGACGAACGCGTTCGCGTCGCTCGCCCATGCAGTCGCGGTGGTGATGACGTCCGAGACATCGTCGCCGGCGATCCAGCTGGCCGCTTCGCTCGCATACGCCCCAGAGTCGATATCCTTGATGAGGGTGTTGGCCCACGTCTGTGCGTTCGCAAGGGTGGCGCTGCCGATGAGCTGCTCGGGCATGTATGTGTCCCAGTCCGCATGCAGGTTGTCGCTGTAGCCCATGAACGTCACGTCGACGTCGTTCGCGCCCACCTCGTACGCCTCGTCGTGCAGGGGCTGCGTGATGTCGCCGACAAAGTGAACGAGGAATTTCAGCGCCTGGTTGACGTTAGCTGCGCTCAGCCGCCCGTCGCCTACGCGCTGTGTGTAGTTGGCCAGGGCGGAGACGGAGCAGCCCGTAGAACCACAGTCGCGCTCGTAGTCGACGTTGCATGCCGTCGGCGGGTTGTCCTCGGCATCGATGAAGTGGAAGGGGGCGGACCACGCGCCCGCGGTTGTCTCGCGGTAGTCGTCAGCCCAAGACGCGATGTTGGCGAGGTAGGAGGTGGACGTATCGCCGAGAATACCCTGCGCCCACGACGCGGTCTCGTCGGTAAGGTAGTTCTGCGCGATGTAGGCCACTGTGGCGTGCCCGAGGACGCCCCAGGCGCGGACGCCCTGCAAAGCTGCCAAACCGATGAGCAAGTACGAGGACATGTCTTGGCTCTTCGTCTCCAGTCGCTACACTATTGGCAAACATTTTATGAGCCCCACCTGAGCCACCTCGATAAACGTTCGATAAAGGTTCGTGTTCTTCTTGGGTCTTATCACAGCGCGCCATGCGCAAGGACGTATACGAGCCATATGGGGTGGATAGTATGGCACATGGAGAAGAAGGAATACGATGATCAATATCAGGCAGCCTACATTTTCCCAAAGAAGCGGAGGCGTACTCTGGCGTACTGGAGCAATAATAGCTCCTCCAGCTGAAGGGTCCAGTACTCCAGTACTGGTCCAGTTCAGAAATAGAATCTTGGGGAGATCATGTGTTTGTGTAAAATGTGTTGCTTTGATCGAGTTTAAAGGGGAATTTATACAAGGTTTATCGTAGAGCGTGCAAGACTCACCTACAACGCTTTCCCGATATCCGCCGCGCCGATAGACGATCCGTCACCTCAACATCTTTGATGCGTTCGACGCGCCTTCGCTGCCTCGGTCCGACATTCCGCGCTACTAGCCCGTCGGCCGAAGCGATCGACTCTCACACCTGGCAGGCAGGCAGCCTCGAGGCTCTCCAGCTCTTTCTCGCTGCCTGCCAGGTGCGTCCTCTTGGACTTGAAGGGATCTATTGGGGTCTTTCTCACTGCATTGCTAGATGTAGATGTCGTTTTTCACGTCAATAGGGTCGCTCAGAGTAGAGATTTCAACCCGATTTCGACGTGATTTCGATTCAGATTTCAAGTCTGATTTCGTGAGAGGGTGACCGGAAACTTCCGAAATCCGCGAAATCCCATCACAATCAGAATTGAAAATCTATTTCAAAACTACAGTTTTACCCTTCCTCATCATGTGTCGGTCTCCCGCCCGCCGCCTCCCGCCCGTCCCGCCATGGCGCGCATATTGACTCATGTTTTAGGTCACGACATTGAGATGCACTTCTGGTTATATGCCAGGGATGCTCGTGGGTTACACATCCTTTTATTTGTGCAGCTGCAGGCTGCTTTGCAACCTCTGTTTTGGATGGGCGGGAACGAGGGCGGGAGAGGGCGCATGACGGCGGGGTACTCTGCACGACGTGGCACTGGAGCCGATACATCCGAGATCATGATGGTAACGGAGTCACATTTGAAATCGAGTTCGAAATCTGCGGCGAATTTGAGTCGAAATCGGCTCGAAATCTGTACCGTGAGCGACCCTAATCTTGAATCCATTTGTATTCCATCTACATCTCATCCATCGGCGGCACTGGCAGGGTACCTAGTGCGAGACCACGAATCTTCTTACTCTCGGATGCGCATGTCTACGAGAGAGGATATATGTTGGATCTCCTAGTGCTATCTACGTCGAGCGATTCCCAATTCTCCTGCTCTCGGGTGTTCACATCCAGGAGAGGATTATTCTTGGCCTTCCTATCGCTCTCAGTGTTTACTGGCGCCCATCATAATCACCGTCGATTATACGATATGGTCTTCCATTTAATATCGTGTCGATTATTCACCTCGCATCCGAATCGTGCCCTATCCGAGGAGGCGACATTCAGTGGCCACTCATCCAATACTATTCAATGGGTTAAAACTTACGAGCCCTCTTCGATGGACACAAGTCAGGCTATATCCAGCCTTTGGCCCGCTGACCTGCCGACTCGAACGCGCCTCGAGTGCTAAATCTCTGCACACTTCAGCATGAGCCCAAAGATCCCATTCGAGTCGTAGGGCACCTAACTAAAGCATAACGCCGCAGCGCGTTCGTCATGCGGCTCACGATGTCCTACATTTGCTCCGACATACTTCCCTGCCAAATCACGAGCAGATTCCTTCGTGAAGACACTGTCCGCCCTGCCTTCAACTATCTTAGTCTTGAGTCGACAACTCCTGACTACACTTTCTTCCAATGAATCGGAGGTCTCCTGGAGATCAACCACACAATGCACCTCTTGCGCGTGATTGTGCCTATAGTTCCTCCAGTTGCTCAGGAAACATCTTCCTAATCGTCCTTACCTCGAAATTTCTCGGCTTCTTTTCTGCGCCGATATGTACGAGCTAAAGGTGCTGGTTACTATCGCCATCTGCCAGGTCAAGTGATCTTCGCAATGACCTATGTCGCCACAACAGTCGTGCCGCTGGCTTTTTCAGCCTCACCCATTTGCATTCCTTCCGAAAAATCCATTTGTTTAGGCATTTGCAGCAATTCATGCGGCATTGCCTCTGGCTATTCAATCTCGAGTGTTTGCATCTCTCGACTTCTGAGAATATCCTCGGCTACCCGCTGGGATTACGTCAAGATTTGCATGCACACCGATTGAACTTTGTGGAGACATTTGTGGCAATTGCCATGCCTCGGGCTTTTTCAGTGCCCGAGTCGTGCATTCACATTTCTCTTCTTCTGAGGAGGTCCTCAGCTACACACTAGGATTAAGTCGAGACTCGCATGCGCGCAGAATCAATTCTTTGAGCAGTTGCGGCAAGAGGAATCACAAAAACGCCACAACTTTCCCTTGTTTCTCGCATGCATCCGGCTTCTTCCCACAAAATTTGCTGTGTTTTCCTTTTGTCACGATACACAGGCAGAAGGCATTATTACTGGATCCAAGTCACAGGACATCCACATAACCTTCACCTACCATTCAACGACACTCACCCAAATTTTTGGTTTCATTTCCACGTGGATTGGCTTGTCTTTCACCGCAAAAAAGACAGTACTGCATACACACAGCTGATTCACGCATGGAAATTTTCAATTGCCCACGAAACAATATATTATTAGGGTCGCTCACGGTACAGATTTCGAGCCGATTTCGACTCAAATTCGCCGCAGATTTCGAACTCGATTTCAAATGTGACTCCGTTACCATCATGATCTCGGATGTATCGGCTCCAGTGCCACGTCGTGCAGAGTACCCCGCCGTCATGCGCCCTCTCCCGCCCTCGTTCCCGCCCATCCAAAACAGAGGTTGCAAAGCAGCCTGCAGCTGCACAAATAAAAGGATGTGTAACCCACGAGCATCCCTGGCATATAACCAGAAGTGCATCTCAATGTCGTGACCTAAAACATGAGTCAATATGCGCGCCATGGCGGGACGGGCGGGAGGCGGCGGGCGGGAGACCGACACATGATGAGGAAGGGTAAAACTGTAGTTTTGAAATAGATTTTCAATTCTGATTGTGATGGGATTTCGCGGATTTCGGAAGTTTCCGGTCACCCTCTCACGAAATCAGACTTGAAATCTGAATCGAAATCACGTCGAAATCGGGTTGAAATCTCTACTCTGAGCGACCCTATTAGGGTCGCTCACGGTACAGATTTCGAGCCGATTTCGACTCAAATTCGCCGCCGATTTCGAACTCGATTTCAAATGTGACTCCGTTACCATCATGATGTTGAAATAAGCCTCGAGAGAACGTCACAAGCGAGCCGAGTGAGGAATCTCGTTGTAATCCGGTAGCGTACATGACGATGAGTACACTACTTTTATACTACTTGTGAGCGCTGCTATGATTCATATCTATCACTACAATCTGACTTGCACTGGTCCAACGACGCGCCCGACTCATACTAACTGTATGTGACCACGGCAGGCAGTGCCGGCGCTGTTCTCGCAGATGCCGAGCTCGGAACAGCTCGCACAGCCACTCCAATTCCAACACATGATCTCGGATTTATCGGCTCCAGTGCCACGTCGTGCAGAGTACCCCGCCGTCATGCGCCCTCTCCCGCCCTCGTTCCCGCCCATCCAAAACAGAGGTTGTAAAGCAGCCTGCAGCTGCACAAATGAAAGGATGTGTAACTCACGAGCATCCCTGGCATATAACCAGAAGTGCGTCTCAATATCGTGACCTAAAACATGAGTCAATATGCACACCATGGCGGGACGGGCGGGAGGCGGGAGGCGGGAGACCGACACATGATGAGGAAGAGTAAAACTGTAGTTTTGAAATAGAATTTCAATTCTGATTGTGATGGGATTTCGCGGATTTCGGAAGTTGCCGGTCACCCTCTCACGAAATCAGACTTGAAATCTGAGTCGAAATCACGTCGAAATCGGGTCGAAATCTCTACTCTGAACGACCCTATTGTGTGGTCCAAAGGTCGCACTACATACGCCGATACCCCCCGTCATCTCTTGATGGTAGACAAAATTACTCGCCGTATCTTCGACTTTGGATGTAGCTCGGACAAACGTCTGGCCATATTCGAACTCCGAAGTTCATCACTGGCACCCTATTCTACATGCCCCGTGCGTCTCGGGCATACCTGGTCGCCGCAACTCCGACATTTGAGGTTGCTTGGGACACACTCACCCGTGTTCAGTTCCTGGCGCTATATCCTCGGTGGTCAGCCCATCTCCGGATGAGAATCGGCTCGCCATACCTTTGACTTTGAATGTAGCCCGGACATACGTCTGGCCGTATTCAAATCTGAGGGTCATCGGCACTGCATTATCAACGCTCAGCACATCTGCGGCCGATAACTTGCTTGACGTACCTGTGATTGATTGGATGCGGCCCGGACACACGTCTGGCTGTATTCACATCCTTAATATTCAAGTTCGACATGTCCTGTATAGGGAATCTCGCACTGCGCCATAAGATGTAGCCCGGACAGACATCTGGCTATATCCAGTTCCGAAGTACCTTGGCACTGCGACATCGATACCTGCTTCCCTGCCGTGCTTCGAACAGACCTGCATACATTTGGCATCATCAACAGGGCCTCGGCGCATCTCCGCAGACACACCTTTCTGCATAGTATCCAGACATTACTCTAGCCTTCGAGCCCAGCTTCCATGACACAGCAGCTCAACAGTCGGATACAGCTTGGACTCACGTCTGGATAGCACATGAAAGGCCACAGCGATCACGGAAATCGTCCGTTCCCCTTCCGCGCTGCAAACATTTTGAGACTGCGCATCTCGCCGTGCCGCGTCAGAATCTATGCAGCATGCGGCAGCCAGAACTATGAACAGCCCTTTTACAACCAGGTTCTCGCATCGGACCCAGTGCGTTGGGATCTCTGCGAAGGAAAGATGCCGAAACGCATCCCGCGGCCACGAACGCGGCGTTTACCTTCCGGGCGTTGTACCTCGTCCTGTTTCGGAACTGCGTCGCACTGGATGGCCTTACATGCACTGCGATAAACGGAAAAGAGTGTGCACGCTGAGGCTATGGTGCCGCAATCACCTCCACCAGCGAGTTCGTAGTACGAGGAAGAGGAAATCCATGACTAGTGTGACGTGACAGCCGGCCCGGGGTTGGTCGCCTCTCTTCAAGTCTTCTTCTACCTTCAGTACTACGATCATACTTGTCTAGTGTCCCTCGGGCGACGGTTTCACATGGAATATCACCCACCGTTCAACCCCGTCTGCAACGATTTCGCGTTCAAGCGGTGCACCGCGCTGTACGGCACCGCAGGGCCTGGCATACAGACTTACAGTGCCTTCAAGCGACGCGACATTCGCCCGTTATTGCATACAACAGCATCTGGCTGTGCTCCTTGGCGGTCAGTGCCTTCGAGAATGGAACCCCCCCCAACGCACCAGCAGCATTTGGTCGTGTAACTCAGTCGCGCGCTACCCTTCATTTGCTCTTGCTCTCGTTCTATGAGCACCTTGCGTCAACCCTTGTGAAACACGGTGGCCATCTTCCGGCCAGATCACTTCCGTCAATGCACAACCGCATCCAGGCGGCCCTACGCGATCGACAAACATCTCTGCTTGCACCAGTGTCTCCACAGTGGCTGCAACGCAACACAGACTTGTCCACCACATTTCTCAGCCGCCTGGGCTCACTCAATAACTCGTTTGAGCATGTCCCGCGGCTCGGAACCCAATGTCCTTCTCTTTGCATCTTTTTTTTCCGCAACCATCGTGTTTGCAGCACCTGCCCAATGACTGGTCAAGTTGGACCAGTGTCTACTCCTTGGCCCATCGGCTCCTTCCTTTGCTCCCTTGCTCCTCTCCACCTATTTCGTGCAAAGCCAGAGCGCAGCTGGTTTTATTTTTTCTACTTCGTCCTGACAAGTTCTCCCTCCTACCTGGAGACGTGCTCGAGACGTTCGGTTGAGTTAAAGTGGAGTTCACATAAGACTTGTTCTCCAGCGGGCTCTTCTTCGAGTCTTGCTGCTTCTGTCCTTATGCTCCCCCTCACGCCCTTCCCTCCATGGTTGTAAACCCCCCCGGGTCGTAAAAGGGTCCGCTCCTCTCCACTCCACACGAGTACAAAGCGAGAGTCGCAGCAGTGAGCTTCCCGATTCCCTCGCACAGCCTTTCTTATGCAGGCCCACCGACTTATTCCATCCCTCCGCTCATCTGGAATGATAGGCTCCTTCCTGTCGAGTTGAAGTATGGCACCTGCTTTGTTCCACACAAGCAGAAGTCTTTTGCCCACTCCTCGTAGAAGTTGAAGCTTCTCACCATGAACGTCGACATGGGTGTGATTTTTTCTGGTTCATAATTTATCGGTTCAATCGCCGGTAAGCTCTATCCCTTACTCTTTGTTTCCTACGGCACTGCTTGGTAGAACCTACAGGTTCAATAATTCAGTCGCCAATCACCAAGCCCTGCTCGACTTCTCGTTTACATTTCCCACCCGACATTTCCTGTCGGCCCGTCCTCTGTGGCTCGGAACACTCTTCAAGATTCGGAAGTCTTTACTATCGGGTTGTACGACCCTACTCGGAATGCTCCTCTCTACCCCACGGGTCCTAAGCAAGAGTCGAGATTCTGTCTTGTAAAGTTCCTCGGGTTATCAAAGACCACACATACTCCGCGACCCGAACGAGAGCACCGGTTCACCTTAATCTGTTGTACCCCAGTTCTGTGATGCGAGCTAGCTCTGCAAAACGCTCAGTGCTCGCTCTGGGACTTCATCACCGGTGTCGTGATCTATACCGTTTCTTACTCATCTTTCAACCTTTGGTCTCACCTCTCTTTTTTCTTTCTCTTTATCTTTAGCCTATAGCCATCCAGAAACGGCACAATACACGGGGCCCCTTCTCGAGGGGCCTGATTTGGCTAAACTACCCACTCCCGACCAAGTCGTCGCTAAGCTCGAGACGATTGATCGAGTTTAAAGGGGAATTTATACAAGGTTTATCGTAGAGCGTGCAAGACTCACCTACAACGCTTTCCCGATATCCGCCGCGCCGATAGACGATCCGTCACCTCAACATCTTTGATGCGTTCGACGCGCCTTCGCTGCCTCGGTCCGACATTCCGCGCTACTAGCCCGTCGGCCGAAGCGATCGACTCTCACACCTGGCAGGCAGGCAGCCTCGAGGCTCTCCAGCTCTTTCTCGCTGCCTGCCAGGTGCGTCCTCTTGGACTTGAAGGGATCTATTGGGGTCTTTCTCACTGCATTGCTAGATGTAGATGTCGTTTTTCACGTCACCCGCCCCACATACTCTTTGATACATCTCCATGTATTACCATCCCTCTACTGTAGGTGCCATCCAGAAACGGCACAATACACGGGGCCCCTTCTCGAGGGGCCTGATTTGGCTAAACTACCCACTCCCGACCAAGTCGTCGCTAAGCTCGAGACGATTGAATGTTCCGAACTTCGCAGAGCGATTCGGATGTTCAGAGAGATAACATCAAGGATAAATCTATATCCTAACATCATAACTGATATTAATAACGTTCGTTCGGGTCCCGCAGTCGGACCCGGCGGCCCGGGAACAAACTCGCTTAAATCTTGATTCTTTTTTTTTTTTTTTTTTTTTTTTTTTTTGGAGTGTTTGTCCACAGCTTTGTTATGCTGTTCTGATTCCTTCTTCACTTGACTTTCCGAGTGAATGCCTTCTTTATCATCTCTGGACTGGGGTCTCTGACTTTGGATACCAGGAGGTCTAGTTGAACAACTTGAACACACCGCGTTTCCTCACTGGCAGTCTGCAGCCTCAGAGTGCCAGATCTCATGTATCTGTGTGCCGGCCTCAATGTTACCTTCGAATAAATTACCGGTGCCAAGGATATTCCTTTCCCGCGGAACTTGAATCCGATGGGTGGAACTATCTGTTCTGGCGTCGGAGAGCCCATAACAGCACAACCTCGGGGTCTCGGGTCCTTGTTGCAGTATTAGATCTAAACTACACCTCAACAGCTGATTGTTGGTCCCTTGGACTTTACTCGGCCCGGCTCCATTGGGGGTTCCCAAAGTCCGCCACAAATCAAATGAATGCTTTGACCTTGCAAACTTTAACGTCCCGCCGGTCCAGCTTTAGAATGATGAGGCTTAGCTACTATTCGGAACAGACCACATATATGAACCAGTGGATTCCAGCCAAAACTTCGACCCTTTCCCTCTTCTGCCATGGCCACCCCATCGCACGAACAGGAGCACGAACTGTTCCGGCTTTTGGTTGACGCGCGGACAACAAACTCCTTGGCAGGTGAGCAACGAAACATAACAGTGGGCAAAGAACTGTTTTAACGCTGTATACAGTCGCAGGATTGACGATCGTCATGTGAGTACCGAACAGCCCCAGGTGGTTTATTTATTGCCTTCTGCAGAATCGAACACGTCGCGAACTTCGGAGATGAGGTCTACCGTCTGTGAATAAATCCGCTATCTCTTTAATCAAGTCTGCAGGTCAATCTCGTGTGGGGAACTCGTCGCAGTCTCTCCAACGTATTTTATGTGAGGCCCCATGATTAGTTTCGAACGTTCGTTGAAATTATCCGTTAGATTTGGGTATGTTGAGACAGTCTCCTCGTGCGGAGTGCCTCCATGTGCTACTAGATCCGCTATTTCACCTTTCTCGTGTTGAGGTGAACATCATTCCCTGTCAATCAGTGTCCATGACTGACACATATTCCAGTGTCGACGTCAGTTGTGAGTACTGTTCTTTTTGGGTTCCAAACCATCCTCCATCCAATGCCCTCAGTCATGTTGAGAGCTGAGAAGTTCAACCATGTGAGAGATTTCGAGCCATTGGTCACGGTACGATGTCGAATTTTCCACAGCTGTGAGCATCACTCTCGGAAAATACAACAAAACGCCGCAGCGCTTATTAGTAACTCGACACCAGTTGTCAATATTTTTTCTTCGTACGTTCGCTGTAACGATAATTTCGCATTCGAGCTGATGTGCGTCAGGGACAAATGGCCACCTCCACCGTGATAATTATTTCCGCGGATCTCATTCTAGTCTTACGGTTTGCTGCACATTTCAACCTATGATCGACTTCTTAGTGGAATTTAACTAGCGTCTGGATTTTATTCGGAAGATCAGAAAAACTGCTCTATTTCATGGTCCCTCTCATAGCTGGTACGCTAACCCTCAAGTTATCGTCTGTTTCTCAACTAAATGATGTGTAGCGGAAATGATTGCGATGTATGATTTTTGAAAGTGTTGAAATCCACCTTACGTTCTGCAGGATCGCCATAGGCTTTTATACCATCAACTCCCTTGAACGTGTGTTCCCAGTTGAACATGCAAGCCCAACTGTACTGACTCTACCAGAATACTTGCATATCGGGTACTTCGCTCTCCTCTGAAATCCACCCATGCGCTGAATGTCAGAAAGGCCCATTCTCGGAGGATGCTACTCATTGAGTGAGGGCGCTGATTTCCTTTCCTAGAGTGAACCACTCTCATGGCTCGCGATTCCAGAGGTTCCGCGCCTTCTCACATTTTATGCTATCCCCCCGTTTGTTACGGTAAGAACGCAACTTGGAACTGGCTCCGCAGAATAATTCATGGATTTCAAGGCAGTTTTCATGTTCTCGATGACGATCCACAAATGTGGAGCTGCCCTTTCAGCGCTCGGACCTGGGAGAACGCCCGTGATCACCTTGTTCCTCAGAGACGGCGTATTCTGGTTTCTGGCTCTCGTCCGTGCGTCCATTTCCGGTATTTCGACGATTTCTTGAAACTTACATGTGGTTCGGCCGAAAGTGGTGTCGGTGGTGGAGATAGTACTCTGGAATAAAGCCCGCCCGTCCCTCGCTCAAATCCCCGTCGTGTACGCATTTCATCGAGTGTTCCGAAATCCGCTTGCTTACCTTCTCCTTTAGCCCCGCCACAGGGTATGTGCTCCTCAACTCCCTCCCATCGTCCACTCAAACCTTGCTACTAGATTAATCGCGATCATCGGTGCTCGAGTCGTTTTGAACATCAAACATGTTACTTCCGCCCCGGATATGGATCCGGATGCAGTTACATACCCTACCCAGGCGGAGGTCAACCACCACGTCGGGCCAGGCCGGCGCACGCAAATGGAGCGCGTGCCTTGGTACTTGAAGACTACTGACACGGTCACCGGCGGCGCAAATAACCTGCTGTATAATGAGAGCACCAGCGTTTCCGATAGTTACTATGCCATGTAGTGGAGCCTGAGATCACGTACTTTTGTTATTATAAGTCAGTCCGGCAGTTGCCGGTTTTTCAACGACAGACTTCCTAATTGGACTGAGAGGCGTAGTGGACCATGAATGGTACTCGCTTTGTAATCAATTCAGGGGCGGATGCTCTTGAACATTGTATCCGAGAGTAATACTCGAATGTGTGCAGAATGATTTTCTAAAAGTCGAAAGTCGCTTTGAATATGTTGAACACCGAATCCGGACCCTGGGAATAAAATGACTGCCCCCCGTCCGCGGGGTGCGCCACAGAAACAACGTTCGAGGTAGCTGATGAAGAATCGGGTCGAAACAAGCGGTTCAACTTTGGTTCAACTTCCAAAGTGTCTCGATATGATAGTTGAGCGCCGACGCAAATTTGTCTATAAGTTACAGATGTGGAGAAACCCGGTGTTACATTGTCCACAAAAGTGGCTGCGTGCAGTTGGCGCAACTTGTGCTGGCTCATTCTGTATTTTGTCGGCGAGTCGGCGGATAAGGTCGCGCAAACGATTCGAGTGAAGGGACCCTCCGCAAAATCATCGACCTGTCTCCTGCCGCCGCGACATCATAGCGAATGACAAGTATCGCGGTAGAACACTGGTTCCACGATACCGCTATTGAAATCACCGCAGATATTTTGTCACTGTGCCTTCCAACCGTGGAGGATAAGGATATCTCCATAAGGAGGAGTTCAAGTCCAATACACCTACAGTCTTTCTAGGTGTATGCCGAGGTAGAGGGCAGCCGGGCTCATGTGGGACGCAGCTTGACGCGCTGTGTTATGGACTACGTTGAGCGACTAACGCGCTTTCCTGTGGCTACCGCGCTATCACAATAGTGCCGGAACGGCCGCAGCGGTGGCAAATGCTTCGAGAAATGCATATCATGATGCGGACGCCCTGAAACAGCATCCGCGGCCGAGAACCGCGCGACGATGATACCCGAAGGACCTTCAATGTGTAGATGTGGTCCCCATCGCGCAGGATCGAGAGCAGGCCCAGGAGCGCGGCCCCGTCAAAGGGTGGCCCAGTGCCCACGCAATTCGCGATGAGCTTTGTGACACCCCAGCGTGACGAACACGCTGTACCGCGGTTCACAAAGCTCCCGTCCGATGTGCATGTACGCAATAGATATCAGGTTACAACACAACTGTCCGTCGCAGAGTAAAGTCGAGATAGTAGTATCCGTGAGGATAGCAATGGTGAAGCTAGTAGTGAAAGATGTATTATCCAACGTCGGAGTGCGGACGGTAATAGTCGTCATAGGATGTTCATCCACCCACGACCGCCATATGTGTGCTGCGCTGTGAAACGCACGTCTATGCCCTCTCGGCAGAGAGCGGCGATGACGGAGCGCTCATATTTATCTGGGGTGTCGACGGACGCCTGAAAGTCAAAGGATGCAGACTTCAAGCTCTGGAAAGCTCTCCGCTGGGAAAGCATCTTGACGAGCGACGGGTACAGATTACGGTCCTCCTCGCACTCGACGCGGAGGGTCTCCAGCTTGGGAAGAAACTGGCTGTCGCCAGCGAGCGCCGTAAAAAGCGCCAGTAGAACGGCCTGGGGTGGCTGGTCGACCCGTAAGTCGACCAGGGATGAAAGTGAGCGTAGATACTCTATCAGCTGGGTTTCGTCGTATGCGAGATATGTAATGTGAAGGTGGAGGATGGATGGGCACTGGGACACAGCGGAGGCCAGATGATTCGTCGAGTACGGTTGTATAGTGAATCGAAGCTCCTTTAGTCCAGGAAACTGCACCTGGCGGATGATCTCGAGGTCGTCCCAGCCTTTGTTAAAAGACAATGTTCGCAGGTTCGGATGCGAGGAGATAGGTACGAGAGGCTCGTTTTGAGCAGGGTATTGGGCTGAGAAAGCGCAATATTCAAGTGACGAGGCTAGTCGCAAAATTTCCAAGCACGCATTGGCGCTATAGCGTTCACATTCAAACCTCTTCAATTGAGCCCAGGGAAACAGGAAACGGGACAGGACCGTTGAGAGAACTGCACCTGTGGTCACAAATTCGCGGAGCGCAGGTGCTCTCCCAAATAATGCGCCTCCGAATCGGGGTTCCGTGCCAACGCTCCACCGGATATCGAGGCGTTGGAGAAGAGGGAGCGACCATTGTGCGAGGGACACAATGTCTACAGCTGGCATGCAGAGACGCAACGACTCGAATTGAAGAGCATGTGGGCGTAGCACATCGATAAGCCCGTCGGAGCGTACCGCGACGCTGCAATACAGGTCGAGGGTGAGCGGCATGCACCCAGAACGTGAAAGCCATGTCTGTAGGAGAGCCAGTCGTGGATCATAACTGTCCATTCTCAGCCGTAGGGAGCACCACAGAGACGGTGTGGAGAGGACAATATTGCGCCAAGACCGTGAGATGCGACCTAGTAGCAACGGGGCTATATTCATGTTGGGAACGGGGAGTTGACCTTCAGACTCGCATGGCATACACCACTCGAATACGAGCGCTAGGATCTCTGGGGGAAGACTTGGGACCATCGAATTCCCTTCGTGAACTGCAGACATGAGCGTTGTCCACAGATCTTAAAATTTGCTTTGTCAGCTGCCCTTCACTCTCACCTCCACGGTGCCACCTTAGCTTTCTCGCAAATGAAATATGCATCCTCACCGGCCTGAACGGCAACTTCGGCGTCGGGGTTTCTCAGTCGATATCATTCCGGAGACTGGAAATCAAACCCCGTTACAACTTTCCCTATGGACGACGGACCGCCAATATAAACATCCTTATTTCCCTGAAGCGACCCCATCTTTACATCGGGGCCATCCGTAAAAAAAAAAGCATATATGCAACGCGCTCGGTACGCGCACGGAGAGAGCCAATGTACGTTCTCCAGCCTCGAGAGTGTCCGAGAGGTCAACAAAGCTTGGGATTTCCCCTCTTTTCCTGAGTTTGATATCTCTGGCTAACTAACGGCGCGCATTACCAACCAATGATACTAAGCATCGAACTGTTGAATGCTCTTTCACCAAAGGCTGTCGAAATGTGGAACTCATTTGCGCACTCGAAGAGATTAGAGGTTTCGAGATGAATCCCGGGACCCAAGCCGTTTAATTGTTAGAATCGCGTCTTGGACGCGTCAATTTCGAGGGCGGTTTCAATTCAGTCTTTCAGATCCACACGATGAGACAAGCATAGTGCCTCGCTGCACGGTCCAGCTTCTTTGGTCAATTGCGCGAAAGGAATGTGTTGAAGGTTTACATTTGTTTGTCCCTCTCCTACATCTTCCTCTATGTCCAGTGGCGACTCCCGAGTCCTCATCCACAGTGATGAGCTCTATCGACGCAATCGGGAGCGCATAGAGAAGATGCAAGAGATCATCAATGCCGCCCATGCCGCCAATGAGCAAGGCAAGCGCAACTACGAGCAAATGGCGGGTGAGTTGCAAAGGAAGATCCAGGAGGGTGAGGAGGCACAGTATGTATCTTTCATCCTGCGGCGTACAGCCTGCTCACTTCTCGAAACTCAAGGCGGATGTTGATTGCGCTTCAACAACAAACAGCAAAGCAAGTGGTTTTTGAGGGAAGAGAACTGTTAATAATTCTAGTTTAGGCCCCTTCTTACATACCATGAACCGGGAGCCTCGCCAGCCATTCAGTTGCCTCTGCTGAGTTATCCGCCAGGGTTCATAGAGCCTGTACCAAGTGCAAGAATAGAGGAGGTGCCCAGTCCACAGCGTCATGTCTGTCTTCTCGACAAATTCACAAACCGTATACTCATCTTGCGCAGCCCTCCAACAATTTTTATCAGCAAGACTATGCCGGGCCTAGTTATCAAGCCGGTTATGAACAACAACAAGCTACATATCAGCCTTATCCTGGCTCGAATTACCAGAACCCACGTTAGTCCCTTTCACCCTAACGGCTAAAAGACTAAACTGTATGAAAGCGAGGCACAACCTCCCTGGATCCTTGGCCATCCCCGGCACATACGGAGACCCAGCGCAGAGTGCATATTCACGTGAAATCCCGTCGCAACAAATCCGACAAGCGTACTCTGACCCCAGAGCAACCCCTCCATTCATTCCTCCACAGACCGTGCGGGCCGATTACCGACCGCCTCCTCAGTCACAGTTGTTTAGCGCTGGCCAGCAGTCGAACCTGCTGCACTCGTATTCCCAACAACAAGACTCGTGCGCGGCTGGAGCTTCACAGCAGTCGAATTCGGGACCCCGGACGCGAAGTCGAGACATCTCACAATCTCGCTCTCAACATGACACCCAATCAGGTGCTCGACAGCAAACCCCGTCGCAAAGTCGGCCTCCCGCGGCTACTGCTTCTGCACAGTCGCAGCCACGCTCAGCCTCCGAAGCAAACACGTTTGCAATGGCCCCGCACATGAATCAACGCCATTCCCGGTCAACAGAGCCTCCTCCCACTGCACTACCCAGGCAACCCAATCTGAATGAACCATCGATGTTTCCTATGCATACAAATATCCAGGTTCCCTCGTCTGCACAGCCAAATACGAGTCAGCAGGAGCAGTCAAGTTTTCGTGCCCCACGATCCTTCGCCCCCACAATGCAGGCCATCTCGCGGCCGCACGTCGACCCCCAGCAAAGAACAACACAAGCTTCCGCAGTTGTCCCTCAAGCGTTGCAGCGACCTGAGGCGAAGGAGAATCACCCATCGAGTGTTTCCACGCAGCCCGCTCCCAAAGTATGTCTGTGCCATATCATCAGTCCGTACGACGATCATAACCTTGGATAGCCCTCCGTCTCGGCCACTACGACTGCGGCTGCCCCCAGCTATGGTATATCTCCGTTCGCATATGTTCCCGCATCTACAGAAGGCAAGGCCCCACCTCAGCCCAATCCTAACTCGGTCCCAGCTCGGAACCCTGCCGTTTCTGCACCTTCGCAGGGTGTCTCCAACCCTTCAACGAATTCCCGAACCGAATCATCCGCTCGTCTCGAAGCGGAACACCTCAAAGTGGCAGCCACCCGCCTCGAAAAATTCCTCAAATTGGTCAACTTATGGCAAAAAGCTTCACCTCCCTCTTCCGTGTTGGACATCCCACACGCGCAAATTAGAGTTCGTAAATTGCCTGGGGGAGAAATCCATTTTATTCGCCAAGATAACAAAAGCCTGGAAATGAAGCGGATTCCAATCAGGGAGGCGATCTTATACCTGCTCCTTGAGGGGCGCGCGGGCATTTTCGTAACCGCCAAAGGAATACCTACATTACTGCTGGAGCCGTTGTCTGCGGAGGCTGCGGCAACGCATAAGCCCTTCAAGGGCGTACCGGCCAAGGACGCGCCCGACGCAACCTTCCCCGACCCGCCGTCGGCTGAGCCAGCGCCCGCAAAGCGTGTGTCATCGTTGCCAACCCCTCAGCGAACACCGCATGATGCTGACAAGCGCTTCCTAGCGCACGACGTCCTGCGGGCCCTCGGAAAGGGGCAGCTGTACGCGGCGGAGGAGGACAGCGTGCGGTACGCGAAGCGGCGCGCAGTGGAGGGGCCAGGGTCGGGGCCGGTTGCTGCTGCGGCCTTGGCACCGGCGCTGGAGCAGTTCGTGGCGTGGCCCGTACGGCCCATACGCTCGAATGAGTCGTCGGCAAAGACGACGCCCGTGACGTCGCGCGCGCCGTCGCCGTCGGTCCCCGTACCCGTAGCTTCCCGGCAGCAAGTACCGCTGTTCTTACCTGATTCGCCGGTGAGGCCCAAGAGTCGTGCTACGTCGGCGTTCAAGAATCGCGCTGCGTCGTCTAGCGGCAACAGCCCCGACTTTTATGTGCTTGTACCACCCGCGCCGGAGTATGTCAGGAGGTACCGGGAGAAGATGCGCGTGCAACTGGAGCAGGAGGAAATCCCCATCGGCTTGTTGGTGCAGGAGGAAGAGGAGGACCAGGACGACCAGGACGAGATGGTAGTGGAGCAGGAAGAGCAGGAAATCGACATGAAGGAGCTGAAGCGGCGGCGGGCGCTAGGTATGAAGCAATCATCGAAAGTTTGCAGAGCGCAGGGCTGACTGAAATATACGACGTCAGGGATGTACCAAAACACTCAGAGTTTGTAATAGAAGTGTTTATTTCTTGCTTATTTTGATGCTTTCCTTGTTCAGATCAGGCGGAAGCTACTGCGATGCTCGAGGCGTTCACGAGGATCGGCGAGGTGCCATGCAAGTGGTTTGAGTGCAAGGATGTTTTGAACTCGTTCGAGAGCTTGATCACGCATCTGCATGAGGTTCACGCGCAGGAGAACGAGGAACTCTCCGTGGGTGATATTAACCATACCCGTGGATCTTGAGTCGACTCATTGCCCTAGACGTGTTTCTGGGAGCTGTGCGGCGAAAGTTTCATGGACTGCAAACGACTCGCGGTGCACGCCGAGACCCACGTCCTCGAGACAATACATTGCGCACATCAAGGTCAGTAGTTCCAGCTCACCCGCGGTTGCTACTTTCTCATTCTGAGTCAGACTGTGACGAAGTGTTCTCGACACCGCGCGCACTGGTGGAACACAACCTCGGGCACGCGGAGGAGAATAGCCCGTTGAAGGCGTCCGCGCGACCGAGTCCGCCACAGGAACCGCTACCTTTACCAGAGCTGGCCGAGAACGTCCCGGCGTGGGCGCTATTCGCGCCCGGTGTGCGGATGCCGAACATTCCGAAGGACCGCCATATGACGCTCGGACCCTGGGTGAGTGCTGCTCGCTTGATGCTCCATTGGCTAACGGGGCATGTGCAGGTCCTGCGCAACATCTACGCACCGGTGAACGTGCGGACGAGACGGTACAACGCGGCGATGCCGCTGAGCGGGGTGAAGGCGCAGCAGTTTCACCCGGACTACGAGTTTTTGGAGACTTCGTCGATGCATTACTCATGCATGCCATCCCGGCCTGCGAGGGCGCGAGAAATGGCGGATCTGAATACGAAGGAGGTATCAGATATGCTCGCGAACGGGCAGTTGGTGCTGTGGCCCTCGGAACACAAGACTGATGTTGATGCGAAACCTCCTACAGTAGCCGAGGAGGAGATGGCGGTCGAGGACATGTTGCAGATGGATCTATAGGGCGCGCGCAAAAATTTGTATCTAAGTCGGGCAAATTCAATCCCTTCGGGGAATAAATCGCTTTGGAATGGAGAATAGCGAGAAATTCGCCCAACAATCTGTATCCTAGTCCTTGACTGTCCTTGACCTCCTCCGAGGCCTTTGACGAGATTTAAGGTCGTCTCTGGGAACCTGTTTTCGGCTCGGCTTGCGGTGATGAGATTGTGTGATGGGCAGTGATTGCGGTTTCCAGATCAAAAATGGACACCATGCGATTTTTGGGTCTTCCTTTTCCAGTTTGACCAACACAATGCCTGGCACCACCGAGGCCACTGGTGCGCACACTGAGGCTCCTGCGCGCAGCTAGCTCACACACAGTTTCTCTTAGGGCCCGCTTATATTTCGTCTCACTCCGCGGATGTTATTCTATCCGACATACGCCCCATCAAGCTGAAACTTGAGGCGCTCCGTTCAATCAATGTCCTTCTGGACGAGTTTCTCTTCAACATCCTCAACACCGCGCGGTCGTTGTCCACCGACAAGCTTCGAGCCAGCCTGCTCAGCATCCTTCCCACTTCCCTCGGCAAGGAGGCATTGCTTGAAGCGGAGGTCGAGCTACGGGCATATTGGGACCGTACCGCTCGTCCTGACATCCCGGAAGACGACACGCAGACTTTTCATTTGCAATGGGCTTTCGAGGTGTGCCACGGTTGCTAGATGTGCAGTGGACGGTCAACTAACGATACTCAGCTCCTGCGGCTGAAATGTGAAGCGTACTCGACCCTCAACGAATCCGACGAGGATTCCGCAGCACTGGGCCAACTCCAGGAAAGGATGAAGCAAATAGGCGGAACGACGCCGCCGCTCCCGGGTCTTGTAGCGCCCGCGTCGTTATACCTGACTGCTATTCTCGAGTGCGTTCATATATCCCGTTCAAGCGAATCTCCTGAAACTAAAGTGAATTCAAATCGGCAGGTCCATGTGCGAGTATGTGACGTCCTGTTCTGATCAAATGCGTCGGCGTTGACCTCCTGTTAAAGGCACATTTTATCGAACGTAGGCCGTGTAGCCGCTCGAGACAGCAGTCGAACGGGTGCGACTGTGCAAGACGTATTCGTAGCTCTTTGCGAAGACCACTCTATTTATGCCCTCTTCAAGTCCATGAGAGGTTCGTCACCAATGCTCCCCTCGATATCGCCTTCTGATGCCCCTCTCAAGTGTATCAACAAATTGAGCTTTTATCTCAGGCTCCAAAACCCCGACGCAGCAAGTCGTTCTCACGCAGCGACAGACCGTCTATATCTCGACCTTCACCTTCCAATCAAGATCTGCCGTCGTCAGGTCGCGATCCATCCCAACACCGTTCCCGCGGCTCCACCGATACCAGTGCAACTCTTGTCACGTCGACGACCGGTACCATGCCTGTTCTCGCCACCTCCACTTCCCGGTCGTCATTCGACAAGGGACGCATGAAGAAACTCATGTCGGGCAGCCGCAACTCGAGTGAACGCGAAGGAGACAGCCAGAACAGCCACAAGCGATCCGAATCAGTGCTCAGCGAAGATACCAAACAGACTTTGGCTGCGTATAATCAAAACGACGCTCAGCCCGAGGTGAGTATTCCCGTTACTTGAGCTGTTTCGTGTCTCTCATTATTCTTGCTTAGGATACGGCAATGCTTCAAGAGTTTGACAACCTCATGCGGTCAGACTCTACGATGAAGGTTTCTCTGACACCGGATAGATTGAAAACCATGGAGGTGCGCCGCATCAGCATATTATGTCAGCGCCGGCTGATGTTTTCGCCAGGTGTACAAACAAGAAAAAGATCGCGGCAATCGGCGTCCGGCCCCTCTGGCATTTGGAAAAACAGATACTGATTCTCCTTCCTCTTCGACCCCCCCATCACGGGCTAACGGCAGGAGACCCTCTCTCCGTCACGTCGATTCAATCGTCGAAGACGAAGAGGAGATGCCATCCGCATCAGCTCCCACGCCTCGAAAGAACAACATCAAATCTTCTCCTAATCTTCCTTCTACCTCCACTACGTCCATCAGCTCGACCAGCAACTCATCCGCCTCACGGGTCGTACCCCGCAAGTCCTCTCGCTCTAACCTCACCTCTTCGCCGTCCGAGACCACCCCTCCTTTGCCCATGTCATATCCCAAGCGAGGGCCCTCTGGCCCTGCAGGGTTGGACACTGACCCCTTCCCAGTCAAGACCCGGCGGATACAAAAGAACCGCGAGTCCCTCGACCTCGACGCTGTCATGGCTGGCTCTGATGACGAGGACGATGAGCCGGCGCCACCACCTCGGACACCGTCCAAAACTGTCGCGACCCCTAAGCGCAATCCCGCCCCCCCGCGCCAGCCATCATCCCCGCACGCCGTTTCCGCCTCGACGCGCGACCTGATGAATTTTTTGAACGAGGGGCCGCCCGATGTGCCGAAGGTGTCGGCAGCCGGGCGGGACATGATGGACTTCCTGGCTCAGGGCCCCCCGGACCATGGGGTCATTTCCAATAACGGCGTCAGCACCATCGAGAACGGGAAGAAGGGGTCGGGGCGGCTGCAGCGCATGATGTCCAAGCTCGCGATGGGGACGTCCGAGAGGTCGCGCCAGACCTCGGAAGATTTTGGCCGTGGGAACAAGATGGCACCGCCCACAACGCCTGTGCGCGTCAATATGGGCCCGGGTCCAGGCCAGGGCGTCCCGCGCCAAACTTCGTACGGCAACTTGTCGTCGCTCGCGAACCGTCCGGTGCCGCCGCGGCCCCCGCCAGTCCAACCCATCTCACCTCCGGCGTCGCCCTCGGACGAGGAGTACTCCTCCTCGACGCGCTCGCGCAAGGCATCTGCCACGCATCCCGCGACGCCTCGGCGGATCATGCCGACCTGGGAGCAACAAATGGCCGACGGGCAAGCTCTGCCGAATGTCCCTGTCAAACCCGAGACCGTCGAGAATGGGAACGCCAATGGCACCAGCGTCAACGGCAACGGAAACGGTTACAGCAGCCGCTCCGTCAACGGGCACGTCAAAAGCGGTGCAGCGGATGAGCCGCCGCCGCCGCGGAGTCCTTCTGCGCGTAGGCCCTCTGCAGGAGCATCGGCGGCACCTGCGCTCGAGGTTAGCAAGCGAGGGCCGCCGAAGCCCGTCCAGACCCAGACCGTGCCGCCGCCGTCCCGCAAGGCCGCGCCGGCAGCGGCCATCGCGCCCGTCGCGGTGGCCACCCCACTCATCGCGGAGGATCACGCGCGCGACATGCGACGGCTCCTCGCGCGCGCGACGAACGCAGACGAGTGTCGCCTGCTGTTCGATATGTTCCTCGTTAAGTCGGGCGTTGCGCTCGAACACGCGCCGTATGACGCCCCGTACCCCTCGCCGCTGTCAGATAATGCCCACTCCGCCACCCGCGAGTCCTCCGAGGTGATGCTCGAGCTCGCGCTCGTGGAACTGTTCCTCGGCGGCGGCGAGGAGCAGGCGCCGCCCCCGCGGCCACAGCGGCGCGTGAAAAAGCAGCCGGAGGCAGCAGCGCCTACCGCTGCTCCTGCCTCTGCTGACATACCTGCCGAACCCCATAAATACGCCACTGTTATGCCCCTCGAGGCACCGCTGGCCTCCGCCCGTGCAGTGTCGGAGGTCGGCGCTTGAATTGATACCCTCGCGACATGCTCCTTCCTCTCTACACGATCTTAATTTAATGTTTTATACTTATCTGTGGTGGCGGATTGGATTTATACGTAGATAGTCTGCAAGCTGGTGCTTGCGCTTATGCTTCATTGTAGGAATGTATTGTAATTCTTCGTTCGGTATATTATGATTGTGTTTGATGCATGCAAGTGTCCCTAAATATATGAAGCTGTGAACAGTTAAAAGTATCTAAGTGACAGCAAGGGAAACAGCAATCCCCATCGAGGCCAGCTCCGCACAGAGATATCGGAACACATAGGGTACTGCGACGACGTCCAAATCGCCGCCTTTCGAAGCGCGGCCGAGCACATGCTCCGAGGAGATGGCAACACGGACATCGGCTTGTGGTGGCGGAACGGCCTCGCCCGAGGCTAACGCCTGCCGTTCCCGTTCATCTTGGAGATCAGCAGCCGCGCGACAAACACGGCAATATTCACCACCGGGTCCTGATGGCCGAAGCGAGCTGGTGGCCCCCATGGCAACTTCGCCGAGGCTGATATCCTCGTAGCCCAAGGAAATCAAGCTGCCGCAGGTTCGACAGACCCACGCAGTGGAGTAGTCAGAACAGTTCATAAGCCTATCTTGAAGTAAGAAAGAAGTCCCGTGCGCGATGAGTGCGTCTCGTTCCATTTCTCCGAATCGGATACCTCCTGCACGCTTCCGACCCTGCAAGGTGCGAATATGCGCATCAAACCCACGAAATGAGAGATGCTCGAAAATAAACCCACCTTAACAGGTTGTCGCGTCACAGGATCAACGGGCCCAGTCGTTCGTACCTGGAATTTATCGAGGACCATGTGTCGCAATCGTTGATAGTAGACGACGCCAATATAGATGTCGGCCGCGAACTCTTGGCCAGTTATTCCGGAATACATTGGCTCGTTGCCATAATAATTGTATCCGGCGGCCAAAAGCTGCTCCCCGAAATATTCGATGGCGGTATCTTCTTCGGTGAACCTGGGCGGTGTTATAAACATCGAAGAATCAGACAAGGAGACTCACTTGAAAGGTGTCGCGTCTTGTGCAAGTCCATGCATTGCACCCGCCTTGCCCGCCATGCTCTCAACCAACATGCCAATCGTCATTCGACTGGGGAAGGCATGAGGATTGATTATCACGTCAGGCTGCATACCGCTCTCGCTGAACGGCATATCAATGGCGGGCCATTTTTGCGAACAAACACCCTTCTGTCCGTGGCGAGACGAAAACTTGTCCCCGATGACAGGCGAACGTGTGATTCTGAGGGTTACATGAACCTTTTGCAGCTCAGAATCCCCGGCGTCAGAGCCTAGACACGGGAGGTCAGGCAAAGACGTTTGACGAAGGTCCGATGCTTACCTAGAAGTCGTACTTCGTCAACAAGTGCCATCTCGTCGCCCTTGTACTTGATGAACCTCGTCCGGCCAGAGATGTCGTCAATGTACGCAGCTATCGGATCGCCACTCGAAAGCTTGGTGCCGACAAAAGGTAGGCCATCTGCGTCGACAAAATCAAGGCAATAGTGCACTTTATCCTTGTCACCGTGCTGTCTGTAAACATCACGACCAAGGCCGAAATGGAGCGTAGGTGCGGCAGAATTTGTCGCGCCAGGGACATCTTTCAGATCGATGATCTGCGACTTATAAACGGTCCCATACGCGAATCCACGTTCGTGGGCAGACTTGTTCAAAATCATGGCGTCTTCCATGTCGTAGCCCGTGTACGATATGACAGCGACGACGGCGTTGGTTCCGTTGGGGAATGAGTCCATGGCGTATGTATTGTGTAGTGCAGGTCGGACGACAGGACTCTGGCCAGTTTGCAGCCGATAGAGCTTGTTGTCCGTCCGGTGCTGTAACGCTGTTGACGGTGTTCCCATAGTCTGTTTTCCCATCTTTGAGTGTCGTCGTGAGCACGCAAAATATTAACTTGTAGTGACAGACGTCTCACCTGACATTGGTAGATGTTTCTCGGACTCTGTCGACGCAAATGAGCCCAGGATAAACTTACCTCAATGAAATTCCCTACCTGGTTAAAGTCCGAGAACGGTGTGAGGTTCGCCAATATCGATAAGAAATTTGTTGGGTTATGCTCTACATGTGTTGAGACGCCCACTTCGATTTCCTCCGGCGTACAGGCAATATCCATATATACTTGCTCGAATGGCCCGACCTGATCGTCGCGCCCGTTCGCGAGATATTTGACCGGCCGCATCATCCGCGCGCGCGTCGAAAAGAGGAACAACCCCGGGTATTGGCCGCCCCTGGATTCGGGCACGAGTCCGATCTCAAGATCGAGCGGTATCTCGTTGATGCCCTCCGTTTTCCATATGCGCAGGTTCAGAGCGAGCTGCTTGGCAATCGAGGGGCGCGCCCACCCGATGACGCGCCCGTCGAGCTGGACACACAGGTTTTTGCGGCCGTCGACGGAGGATGTGAAGGACTGGGTCATGCCGTGCGCGGCGAGGACGGCAGGAATGTGCGCGACGGTGAGCGGGGCGGTGACGATGCGGCAGGTTCGGGAGAGATGGTTGAGAAGGCCGCAGGGGGAGCCATCGGGAGTATGGACAGGACACAGGAAACCTCAAGGGAGAAGGGCTTCAGAAACCAAATTTCCAGGCAGTGAAAATAGAGCGCACCCCATGCTTCTGGGAGCAGCTTCCGAACGGTCGTAGTTTTAAGTTCGGCGAAGAATGCACCACGGTGGATGCACCGGAAGTGACTGATGTAGCGCTGCCAGTTCAGCTTCTCCGCGACGATTGTGAATCCAGAAGCTTGCTGGAGATCCAGACCTGTGGGGGAGACAAGGTTGCCCGTAGCGAGGAAGTTCGACAGCTTTGCTCCAATGTCAAAGTTGACTTTGGCCAAGACCTTCTGGAGGTATATTTCTGTGTGGAGCTCAGAAAGAAATTCATGAGTCGGCTGCTTCCTTACTGTCATGAAAATCCACCGTGACCCCGTTGCGTACATCCATGTTAATGTTGGTGCGGATTTGATTCAAGGTTTCTTCGAGTCGCTCCTTGATGATCATACCGTACAAACTGCCGGGAAGAAGAACCTCTTGGTGCTGAGGGGAATCGGGGTTGTCTGCGCAACAGGACGAGGAGACGACGGTATATAATTTCCGGAGCATAAAACTAGCACGTAATGAATAAAATGAATGCAAAGTCGTCAGAATTTGTACTCACAGAAGCATTCTGTACTTGTCACGAGGGTTATTCAAATGTACCAGCACCAACTTCTGAATGAGCCATGCACCCACAGCGCCATTAGCCCAGTCTTCAGGAGTTCCCAGGACAACCCTAAACTTGTCGCCCAAGTATTCCAAGCACTGTTCGCCGGTCTTTAGGGTAAACATTTTGAAGCTGCGCAGCAACAGCTCGACGCGATCTGTGAGGAAGGTGTTTTCGTAGTCCTGCATCATGACGCCCTCGAATATCTCCTTGTCAGACGCGTCAACGAGGGCCTTGAGCACCAGCATGATCGGAATGACATATTCCTGTTTTCGCCAACTGAATCGAAGCATGGCACTCCCGTTGGAAAGATAGTGTAGCGAATTGGTAACCGCTGTCTGGTCGGGTCGCACGCAACGAATTTGGACGGCATATTGAGTATAGGAAGGCCCGCGGTTGGCAAATGTTGAGCGAATGAGAGAGATGACATGGTTGCGTCGGGGAAGAATGAGGTAGCGGATGAGACGCTCGTTCCCGTTGATGACGAAATAACCGCCAAACTCTTCAGGCTCTTCGTGCTTCTTCACCAACTCTGCGGATGACATGCCGCGGAGGTTGCACCGCACAGAACGGACCATTAAAGGCACAAGGCCACAATCCCTGTGCATTTCATGGCGCTGACCATGGGGATCTGTCCAGCATAGCTTGATGGTCATTCGGCCTCGGTAGGAAGTCAAGCGTTCACGAGCCTGCAAAGCAATTAGGATTTACAATAAGTTGTAGAGATGGTTTACTTCAGACGGAAACACTTTTCTCGTCGTTGAGTGTTTATCTTTATCAGGTACCATGGGACGGGCAATTGTCGCGGACTCGATCCAGACTGGAGAAATGAACACAAAATATGCAACGAGCGGTGCAATACTGACTTCGCATCCGATTTCCCCAGCCGCGGTTTTCTACTTTGCCATCTCCATCAAACACCACACGTTCCCCGATATCCTCTAGTCCGAGTGATATCAGCCCGCGCCCGTCTCCGTCACCTGTGGGTAAACCAGAGTCATCGAACAGGGCGTTGAATGATTCAATGTGCGGAGCCACAAATTCGTTCAAAATGCTGTACGTAGAACCATCCTTTGGGGGATTTCTGAAGCTCTCTTCGCGCGCAAGGGTGTTGAACGTGGGCTTGTTGCGTCTCGTGTGCTCCGGAACGGGCATTGGGACTTTGACCTTCTGTGGCGCGTGCTCAGCGCGACGTGCGAGAAAATCGTGGAGGTGGAGGCGCGAGGGGGTTTGGAGGGACTGATCCAGACGGAAAGGTGTCGCGGACCACAAAAATGCAATCGCCGCTCGCGAGCAAAAAAATGCAGATATGCACGTGACTGCATTCAAGCGGCACCGCCACCTGGACCAGCTTTGGCGAGTCACGCCTAGTCACCTAGTTGCACATAAAAGTCCCGCGCAGTGTCTTTTGGCTGCTACAATGTTCACCTCTACTTGGGGAAACAATCAGCAGCAGAGCCAGCAACAACCCTCAGCTTTTGGCCAACCCTCAGCGTTCGGCGCTCCTGGTGTGTACACTAATCTTGCACGATACGCTATCTGACTTTGTTTCGAGCTTTTGGCGGTGGCACTGGCGCTTTTGGGGCGCAACCGCAGCAGCAGCAGCCCCAGGCTAATCCCATGTTTGGAAATTTGGGCGCGAGCACCAGTAACAATACGGGCGGTGGATTTGGTACGCGTTTTTTTCCCGGCCCTAATCGGATCTTGACTGACAGTCTGTAGGCGCGTTTGGCGGTACAAACACGGCGCAGAACACTGCAGTCAATCCCATGTTCGGCGGTGCAAAACCTGCGGCTGGATTTGGCGCGTTCGGGGGCGGGACCAATACCTTTGGTGGTGGAGGTACTTTTGGCAACACCGCAGCACCCGCGAATACCGGTGCGTTCGGCCAGCCCGCAAACGCCGCGACCTCGGCGTTTGGGCAAACCAATCCCATGTTCGGGAAACCAGCTACGACGGCATTCGGTGCCCCTGCCGCCGGTACGTATTCTTTCTGAGATTATTCCAGTCAGTCACTGACTATGTGCCAGCCACCAACGCAATAGACAATGTACCGGCCGTCACGACAGGTTCTTCCAACCCTCCATACGCTCCGTTTTCAGAAAAAGATATTGGTGCTGTGAATGGGGCAACGAACAACTACCAATCCATTTCCTGCATGCCTGCTTATCGCGGAACCTCGTTTGAAGCGCGTCCTCTTCTGTCCACATTTGAACACCACACCTGACCATTCCCACAGGAGCTACGACTACAGGATTATGCCCAGGGACGCAAGACCGCCGGGGCATTTGGACAATCCGCGGCCTTCGGTGGAGTCCAACAGCCCAGTATATTTGGTCAAGCGCAACCTGCGCAGCAGACCTCGGTATTTGGTGCCCCTGCGACGCAACCGACGACAGGTTTTGGTGCATTTGGGAACCCTGCTCCAGCCGCGGCCGCCCCTGCATTTGGAGGAAGTGCTTTTGGGCAACCACAGCAGCAGCAGCAGCAAACTGGAGCTTTCGGTGGCGGATTTGGGCAACAACCGCAGCAGCAACAGCAACAATCTAGTGTCTTTGGTGGAGGTACCACTGGGGGAATTTTTGGCAACGCTGCGGCTCCCAAACCTGCGTTCGGCGGGTTCGGCGGCGGAGGAACATTCGGCGGGAATGCCACTAATCCTTTAGGCGGAAATACGCAGCCTGCGCAACCAAGCATATTCGGCAACGCCGCAGCGCAGCCAGCAGGGACAGGATTTGGTGGTGGTTTTGGTGAGTTTGGTACACACATGGATCGAATTCTTTGCTGATTTTTGACATTCCAGGGAACACCAATGCCAACGCTCCGAAAACCAGTATTTTTGGACAGCCTGCTCAACCCGCTCAAAACGCCTTTGGCGGTTCAAATATATTCGGCGGTGCTAACCAGCAGCAGCAGGCTCCAGCCCAGCAGCAATCAACAGGATTCGGCGGGTTTGGGGCCACAAACAACGCTCAGCAGCCGCAACAACCCAATCCCAACCCTCGTAAGCTATTTTTGCATCATTTTCGAGTGCTTTCACTAACAGACGTCCAAGTTTTCGGCAATACAAACCCGAACCCACTTTTTGGGGGCAACAACGCCTTTAACAACAATAATCAGCAGCAGCAGCAGCAGCAGCAGCAGCAGCAACCATCCCTTTTCGGTCCCAAGCCCGCGGCTCCGCTGTTTTCTGGCTTGGGTTCCACGGCAAATAACAATGCTGCTGCGCCCGCACCTGGACTGTTTGGCAACAGCCTTGGTCAGCAAAACCAGCAGCCTGCATTTGGTGGTGGCAACATCTTTGGCAACGCCAGCAAGCCTCTCGCCCCTCCCCTCGGCCAGTCGAACTCGATGGGCCAATCCACATTGTTCGGCGGATTCAACAACGCGAACAACACATTCACTGCATCTGCAAGCAACGCGGGTGCGCAGGGCACGCTGACAGCGTCGATAGCCCAGCCGATTGCGACCGACTTGTTTTCGATGCTACCTCCGGGGCCGCACGCCGTGAACCTGGAACAATCGACCAAAAAGAAGGTGCCGTTCTTCGTCGACGTTCCGACGCGGTCGCCTATACCACGCGTCGGGCTCAGCTATACGCCAGCAAGCTCCAAGCTGCGTGGGTTCGGCGCGTCGACGTCCGCGCCGCAGGGCTCCCCGGGCAATCCGTTTGCGTTCGCGAACATGTCGCTGACGAGCGGTAAACCCGGCGTCCTCCGCCTGGACTCGCCCGACTCGATCCTGCGCAGCGGGAGCCCGTCGCTGGGCAGCGGCTCGCGACACAGCGTGAAGAAGCTGATCCTGGACAAGAAGGTTGAGGCGGCGGAGTTGTTCAACAAGTCGGGTGGATCTGGGTCGCCGGGGTCGGTGCGGGGGAAGATCACGTTTAGCCCCGCGCTGAGCATCGCGGCGCGCGAGAAGGAGGGGGCGGCGGCGCTGGCGCGAGGGATGGAATCACCGACGCCGGCTCCGCGCGCCCCGCCCGCCAATCGGTTCACGGCGCAGCAGAGCGCGCAGAACGGAGCGCAGGTGGGCGCGGACGAGCCGGGCGGGGGGGCGGAGAACCCGGAGGAGGGCGAGTACTGGGTGCGGCCGGACCTCGCGACGCTGCGGCAGGCTGGGTACGAGAAGCTGTCGTCGTTTGCGGACCTCGTCGTCGGGCGCGTGGGCTACGGGGAGATCCGCTTCTTGGAGCCTGTGGATTTGACGGGGCTGCCGAAGCTCGGAGCGCTGCTCGGAGAGGTCGTGCGGTTCGACGACAAGGAGTGTAGCGTGTATCCGGACAGCGACGAAGTGGACAAGCCGCCGCCGGGCGCCGGGCTGAACGTGCGCGCACAGCTGTCGCTGCTGAGGTGCTGGGCGGTGGACAAGGCGACACGGGAGCCGATCAAGGATGCATCGCATCCGAGTGCAGTCAAGCATCTGAAGCGGTTGAAGAACATGAAGGACACACACTTCGAGAGCTTCGACATTGCGCGAGGGGAGTGGACGTTTACTGTGGATCATTTCTGATCTTCCGGTTGGCTGCACGCTCCCCTTATTTATTCCTCCATTCTTCGTTTCGATGCTTTGACTTCTCATCTCCTCTTGGTACATAGCACGCCCAGCTCTCTCAGTAGTCAGTAGTTACACATTATATATTAGGTAGTTCGTAGGTACATGACTTGTATTGTGTTCATGCCCGGAAATACAGCATTGCGTAAAATCGTGCTTGAGATGGAAACTCGTCCAAGTACTCAATTCTGCAATTTTTCAGACGCCGTGATGCGTATCTTTTTTTTTTCGAGGAGCGTGAGGTACACCACCATTTGCGCCGGTTGTCAGTGGGATGTACCCGCCGGCATCCCATATGTTCCATAAGGGAGATCGGAACAGTGTCCGAGTGATCTCGGCTTAGCGTCATCAGACTGAGAGTTTCCTGAGATTCACGGCATATCTTTCAGACATCTGAGGGAGATCTGGCTCGGCCCCATTTCGTTCTCGTTATCTATAAATATATTCCACCGCCATTTTGCAGAAGAAAAATCATTTGTACATCCTAAATCAAGGGGCGGCTGAAAGCGTAATGATGGAACATGACTACCCACTGGTGGTAGCTGATCAAGTGTCCGGGGTCCTGGGAAAGTGGTTTTCACACCCATTTCGACTGGGTTTTGCATATCTCGTCCATTTCAACTGGGTTTGGTGGGTTTAAAGGCCGGAGATCGTGTAGTTTCTCCCATAGATTCCGAATATCTAAAAAGAAAAGACACTCGGCTTATAGTTTGAGCACATTTGTCAAGCCGACTCGAGGTCTCTTTTGATCCGAGCTCAACAAGTGACAACAACACGTCGTCTTCTTTATTGGTTTTAGAGCCTAGGGACGAAGCGATGCTCAGTGACCCTCTGCAAACGCGCAGGGGTCTCGGTATAATTGCTGCAGTACTTATACAAAAGGAGGCATAGCTACGAGTCATAAGAAAGCATAACTAAGAGTCAGAGTGATGAATAGACTTGAGGAAAACAGCGCGCGCAAGTGGTATGAGTCCGGATGAGTATGTAAGCAGTCATTCGAGCGGGAATTTGCACAGCACGTCGGCGGTGAAGTGCGTCCGTGCATTGGTGTCTCGGTTGTTATCCCAACACACCCCCACAAGCAATAGCACCAAAGCACACCCCCAGAAACTGGACAGGGTGCTTACCAGACTCCGTCGTAATCCGAGTCGGAATCGTACTCGGCAGCGGCGGCTGTCTCGGCAGACTTCTTCTTGGACTCCTCCCAGCGCAGACGCTCGGGGCAGTCAGACTTGAAGTGGCCCTTCTTGTCGCAGAAGTAACAAGTCTGCGACGAAGAGGCAAGGCGGCGGGCGACGAGCGCAAGATTGTTGGGATCGTGATCTTTGTCGGCAACAACCTGAGGAGTGATGGCCGTATCATCCGAGTCGTTGGATTGCTGGCGTGTTTCTTCGTTGAGCAACCGGCTGATGACGTGCTCAACGGTAAGGTCGGCGGGAGGGGTCGCGTCAAAATTAACAATGACAGCCTCGAATGCAGCAGGGAGTCCCATGGTAAGTGCGAGAATTTTGTCTTGAGCGGTGACAACAATTCCAGTGTACTCCATGCGAAGGACCATGGACTCGATGCGGCCAATCCATGCCTCCATCGTCTCGGAGTCGAGCTTCTTCGCCGTGAGGAACTGGCGGCGAAGGGCGAGGCTGGTGGCGAAGCCGGCGGCGCGGTGCACACGCTCCAGGTTCTGCCAAATGATCATGGGATCGCGAGAGGTCATGTGCGCGAGTTGGCTAGGCTCGACGCGTAGAATGAGCTCCGCGCGCGCTTCTGCCATCTTTGTCGGGTCGCGTGCAGCAATTAAACCACTTCGCTCGGTCGCTATCTCCGTCTCCGTCTTCACGGTCCCGTCAGATTTGGTGCGGCTTACCAAAACCTGAACTGTGCCCCACAGCTGCTTCTGTATCAGTACCGCCTCCATGCGGACATCCCAATCCGTAGCGTAATTCTTGTAGCCAAGCTTGGCGAAGGTGTAGCGGTCGATGGACATGGTGGAAGGAAATCAATATTAGAATGAGAATGGGTGAAATAAAATCGTATCGGGTGCCTCGTTGTCGCGAGGGCTTTCTCCTTCGTCGTCAATGAAGGGTGTCGGTGCCTTGTTGTCGCAAGGGCTTTCTCCTTCGTCGTCGATGAAGGGTGTCCGGATGCCTCCGTACGTCGTGGAGGGCTTTAGATAAGAACCAGGAAATTGATCGTCGACAAAGTCCCGATAATGGCAGCGAGATCGAGGGTATGAGTGTATGCGCGTTTGTATTGGTTTTAGAGCCTAGGGACGAAGCGATGCTCAGTGACCCTCTGCAAACGCGCAGGGGTCTCGGTATAATTGCTGCAGTACTTATACAAAAGGAGGCATAGCTACGAGTCATAAGAAAGCATAACTAAGAGTCAGAGTGATGAATAGACGTGAGGAAAACAGCGCGCGCAAGTCGTATGAGTCCGGATGAGTATGTAAGCAGTCATTCGAGCGGGAATTTGCACAGCACGTCGGCGGTGAAGTGCGTCCGTGCATTGGTGTCTCGGTTGTTATCCCAACATTCTTCCACCGCGTTCTTTTCGGCGCGCGTCGAGCGAATCTATCTGTCGCGTCATGACAGGCGCGGATGATTTACCTCCCTCCAGCCCTCCGGCCTATATCGATTCTCCTCCTCCCACGCCGGTTCAGCGGCTTCCTGGGCTTGACTTCGAGTCGGCATCCCTTTCACTCGGGCCTCACTTCGGGGCGTATGGCTTTGATTTTGCATCGGGCCCGCAGCTTCCGGGGCTTCCCAACAACCTGCTTGACTCCAGCTCTTTTGGTCTGCTGGAATCCCCTGCATTCGGGCGCGTGCTTGACAATTTTAGCACGCTGGGATGGACACCGTCTACAGCCCCGACACCTTCACAATATTCCCCAGCTCTCACAGTCCCATCAACGCCTTCAATCATTCCTCCCAATGTTGATGATTCATCGCTTTACAGGCCAATTGTCTGTGACCTATGTGGAAAAACTGTTAACTGCTACAAAAACTCGGTCGGCCCGCTTCGCAGTCATAGGAATTCTAATCCGTGCAAAAGAGCTGCCGCCAAAGCCACCCGGAAACTGGAAACACTTGCTGCTACTGCAGAACTACGATCTGGTTCGCTCTCGTTACAGCCGACTTTGGCTTCTCTTCCCTTGGAACTTTCGAGTCGGCGTACAGCTTCCGACCCGCAATTTTTGCGTGGCCGTGAATTGGCGCGTTCTCAGCGTCGCGCCTGCTCAAACTCGCGATCAAGGTCCCCTGTCCATGGACATCGCTCATCCTCCGTTCCTGCGGATACGTATTTTGGCCCTACCGAACCACCACGCACCATTCCACTCGTGGATGACGACGAGAATATGGCTTGCCCCGGTGTATCGCTCAGTTGGGCTGCTCCCGAGGGCTATCCCTGGGGAATACATGCGCCATCTAGCCAGATGAATCTTCCGTACCGGCTAGAACGATTCACCAGTGAGGGTGATGTTACTTGCCTCTGGGTGAAATCGGTTAATTGTACCGGATTTTCTGGCGTTTTTCAACCCGAGTGCGCACCTTGTCGTTCTGTGAAGGTTGGACAGGCCACTCAGATACTTGAGATGAGAGCTCAATGCGCTCCTGCGCACACTCCGTATCAATATCTCACGCACGATCAGCTTGTGAGTGCGTTGCGAGAAGTCACCGCACAAAAGGATAAGCAGCACCTGAAGGTCCGTCTGTAGTCCCAGACAATAAACCCAATTTATTAATGAATCCACAGACACTTAACACGGCGAAAAAGGCGTCTCGCGCTACTGCTCGCATGAGCGACCAGAAGCGCCTGCTAATGGCCATCTCCACGAGCGATGTTCCACGCCTCAATGTTCTCATGCGGGTTGCCATCAAGCAGCGTGTCGGTCCGAACGAGATGATCAGGCGTATCGCCAACGGGATCACCAAATTGAATGGCGGGGGTTATCGCAGCAAGAGCTATACGGACACCGAGAAGAAGTTTATGCGATGCATGAAACACCTTGCGGGTCGAAAAGGCGTCTATGCTTTATCTAAGGCTCTCGGCTTACCCTCCGCATCCACAACTCGCTCCTCCAACCTCCTCCGGTTCCTTCCTAGCGTCTCCGCGCCGAAGGCTGCGGAAATCGGAACCAACATTCGTACTTTTTTTGGGCCGGAGTCCCCCAACTCCAGCTTTCGCAAAGCTGGCCATACATTGATGATTGACGGCATTCATCTCTCTCAACGGGCCAGCTGGCATCGCGCTACCAATCAAATTATAGGGCTGTGCAGGGAGCACTCGGCACCGTTTGACCTCGCCATGAACGACATGACGTCTGTGCTCAAAGTCGTGGACGCCGTTCACGGTGAATGCCCCAGCTGCCATTATGGCCGCGAAGCGACAGTCCTGGCCGTTGCAGCGTTCCGTGACGACAATTATCACGGTGTTCCTATCGCGCAAACTCAAACCTGCAAAAGCGAGAAAGGTGCAGGGTTTGCCGTCTTATTACGGACGGCAATGGATCAGTGGGATATTCATGGAGCGCCATACAATGGGCCGCTTTTCACCGTCGGGTTTGATGGGGATCCCGTCTTCCGGGATGGCGCTCATGAGGTACTAATGTGCCGCACTGTGGACAAATCGAGTTCGCTCTTCCTGAAGTTGTCCGGGTGTAACGGCCTCAATCTACAGTGCGGCAAAAATGATGTGGTTATTGGTCCGGACCTCAAGCATGTCGCGAAGCGTAAGATCCCTTCAACCTTTTTTCATGTTTATAACGAAGTTGATATATTATTTCTAGGTGTAGCGACCTCGGAGCGAAGCCAAGAAGGGACCCTTATCGATCAAGTTGTCCTGAATCGCCCAATTCTAACCCAATGGCTCGAACGTCTTCCGGGAGAAACTAAATCAACAGTTGATATCCTCGTGGATCCTGCAGACCACCAGAACGTTCCTCGCGCCTATAAACTGATCAAGGCCGTGATCTCCTTGGGTGCAGAAGGCATTCCTGATTCCCCGAGCCTTTCTCCTACCGACAGGAGCACCCGACGTGCCTTTGCTCTAGCTGGTGAAATGTGGAGTTCTTTCCTCGACGCTTTCCTTGCTCCAGAATTTTCCCTGTCCCAGCGCCTCGAGAGCCTTTCAAAATTCGCTCACATGGCCTTCGTTTTTTACCGCCTGCATGGATCATCATTCCTGTCTAATCAACTATACGGCGACTTGCAAGCGTTAGTCAAGAGCGCATTCTTCTGTGTTGCCCGGCAGCAGGAGTTGGACCCGGAGCAAGCTCTTTATTTATACCAGATCGGAAGCGACCGTCTCGAAGAGCTCTTTGCAGAAGTCCGAACGGAGTCGCATGATTCCAACTGCGATGCGTTGCAATTATCTCAGCGACTCGGCAACGCCGCGGATACCCTAGGTATATTCAACGAGCACCCTGAATGGCACCAGGGACATGTGCGACGCTCCTGGTCTGGGAAGGAGGCGGACCATGTCAATCCCACCTACTTCACAGGTGACCAACGCGTTAAAAATGTGGTGCCTAGTACGGCTTGGCGATCCGGTTACCACGCAGCCCAAAACTTCCTCATCAAGCATGGTATTGACTTTGACTTCGAAGAAGCCTTGTCTCACACGGGCGTCGACTTCATCTGTCCCAATGGTGGGGGAGTATATCCAGGCGTTTCTAAAGATAGAGATCGATCGATCCCTTCCGAGTCTACCACACCAACGCCGAGTCCGTCGACTGACACGATACCTCCCATGGTTTCTACGCCGGCGATGGATTCAGACGATGAAGACGACGAGCTGGTGAACGAAGACGATCGCACACAGCCTGTAGATCTGCCGAACATCTCGCTGGAAGATCTGCTCCCCGAACCGGAAGATGATGACCACCACGACTCGCCATCCCTCCTCGAAATCACTTCGTCGCCGTCGTCTCCATCCATTCAGCCTGCTAACAACGATTGGCTAGACTATACTCTGGATAATGGGTCGACGAAAAGACTGCACAAAGCGTCGATCCTCAGCTCCCTCTTCAACTCCGACTACCGCCAGCTCGCGGTTGGCCGGCTTCTACGTGTTCGGTGCTATACGAAAGATGGCGGGCGTAAGCCTAACCTCAATCACCAGGAGTTCTCCGGAGAGCACTGCTTCAGTGTAGGGGATATTGCAGTTGCTTTAATCCGCACTGGTGGTTTGATTGCCGCTGCAGTAGTGAAGGTAACAAGTATTGAGAAGGATAAACAACGCCTGAGCCAAGTCGACACGGAGGACCTTGGATTTGCGGAATCAAAGGTCACAGTCGCTGCTCAAGCACTAATCCTCCGTGATGTCTTAGTGGTTGGTGACGGAGACACAATTCCTTCGACCCGAAAATGGCTCTGGACTGGGAAGTATGCCAAATTCGAGCCTTTGAAGGGCGCCCAGTCTGTTGTCGAGGCTGGTACACGCAAGGCCTTGACAGTGAAGGTTCCTGGAGCATTTTTACATCCGCTGGATGCTGAAATCGAGGATGCTAAACACCTCCCGGCTTCTGACAGCGAGCCCCTCGTCGCCAAACACATACCACATGTCTGGGCTGTGAGGCCCGATGATTTCTCCGCTATTGTTTCAACTATGTATGACTCCCTGGATAGCTCAACCATTCTCAAGCTGCTGCCGAAGCACGGGAAATCGGTATCGTTCCCTTACTCTGACTGCAAAGGTATGTCATTCTTATTTCTTGCGGTTACGGCAGCACTGACTTGTGTAGATACCGCGGCGTTCATTATTTCCAGTCCCACTCAACTTCTTTCCGAGAAGAGTAACAATTCTGAGAAGATTTCGTGTCACCAGTGTCATGGTCTTATGAAGCCCGAGGATGCCAGATGCCATGTGGGCGTTCATATCTTCAAGTCAATCAAGGGCGTTCCCGAGCCTGATCTGTATGAAAAGGTGTGTCTCCTAGTGTTAATCATTCTGACCTTAGCTTAGTTCTGTATAGGTTCATCCCAATGCCTGTGGATTCTGCGGCCGTGGAGCATGTCAGACCGACCTCTCTGGTCATCCGAATTCTCGTACGGCCCCAAAATTTACATCTACCTGTCCACGCGCACATCCATTCAGTTACGGCCACGCAAAGAAATATTCAGCAACTACTCCTTGCACTAACGTCCCAATCTTCTGCACGCTGTGTCTCCCTATCCCACCCCGGAAATCACCTGCCGTCTTCTGGAAATACTCGATTCATGCTCATATCCAATCTGCTCATCCCAGGTATTGGGATGATATTTCGGCGGCCCCGAAGGATCTTCCAGAACAGCTCGCGCTTAACATCGCAATCTCCCGGGAGGAGATGACAGCACTGGGTGCTCGAGCGGGCATTTCGGGGGCACCCTTAGCTGAGACACTAGCTCCTGCGGCACGTCGCGGCCACAAGCGGAGCCTAGATGTCATTCCAAATGCCGACGCCGGTCCTTCTTCTTCAAGGCCTAGAATATAGTTCGCTTTTTATTGGTCAGATTTAATCCACAATATTCACTGTAGATACCTTCTACCTCACTCGGTAAACTAATCAGTCGACACTGTAGTTTGGGTGCCGCAGAAGCACACGTATCTACATCATTATAGTATATTTCGACTACTTAATGCCGTATAACTTAGACGCTGGACGGTGGATTTGAGGATTTGTGTCCGGTCCATTTTTCATCAACTAGGTACATATTAAAGTGCACTCCCAAATATTTTCAGATATTTATGGCTCCAATTGACAGAGACACAATCAAAACTATCCGTAGTACGTGCTTTGCAGAATTTCCTTATTTGGAGTCAGACGTCCTGAATCGCGCTGGGATTTTGCCGTTGAACGTTGATATTCTACTTGAGAAATGGTAGGGCTAGGTTAATGAGTGCAGCTGACCCCGCAGCAGCCTTTTGCCACTGACGCAGGTTCTCGACTGCTTCTTTTCTCTCAGCATCCGCCGCATGATATGCACGCCGATATTCATCCCGCTCTTCCTGCAACTCATCTCGCTCCACCACAACTTGATTGAGGCGGTTTTGTAATCTATTTATTTGTGTTTCGAGCTCGAAATCCGAGTCCACAGGTTCATCGTCCGGCTGCTGCGCTGAGTACAAGATACATTAGATGGGCCTTTAAACTTGAACAGAGACTTACAAGTCCCGCCCTCTTGCTGAGTTTCCTCCGTTCGGTTTTCGTGGTTTTCTACATACGTGTTGTCTCCAGTTTGAGAGTCAAAAATTTCCCCAGGAGCATACATCTTCCCTCTGAATCAATGTTAATGGCCGATAATAAACAAGATCGCGCCGACGTACGTCACAGCCACAGCTTTCACGGCCGAGGGTCGAGGAGGTGTCCAGCTTCCTTGACGTGAGACCCCTTCTTGCTTGATTGGGGAACTAGGTGGTGAATACCCCTTGCGCACGCGTTTGTGGTGGCGGTCGCGACGCACGGCCTCCAGCTCCTCGGTCGTCATTTCAGCCTCACGGGCTTCACGGATGGGCTGGTGGTGTTGTGACATTTCATAGTCCAGGTGTAGGCTGTAAGGACTGGAGGCAGCCGAAGGCTCATACGATCCATCGTCCGACATCTCGACTTGGACGCGGTAGATTTGGAAGACACGCTTCGGACGAATGTCTGTTTTGGGTAGGCGGATCATCGGACCGACTGGTGGTGGGTATTCTGGTATCTGGGGTCCTGGCCAGGCGGTTTTTGGTAGTCATGGTCCGGCAGTTTTGATTCAGCCGCCCCTTGTCCTAAATAGACATCTCTTTCACATTGAGAGACTACATGTAAAGCTTCCGGCCGGATGCTGAAGATGGGAGTCCGATGCTTCGGCGTCATGCAAAAATGATGAAGTCATTTGAACTCCGCTGAACCAAACAATCCTCAACATGAAAAGTCGTTCCACTTTTCTGTTTCTTGCTACCACCCCCGCTCTTCCTGCCCGCACCTGAGCACTCCCGGGCCTCATTCAAATCCCGTCAAGTTCCATCCTCAAGGTGTCTCAAGCCTTCAAGACTGAATCTAAGTCACACAGTCCTGTTCTCGCAACGTTCCAAGGAGCAACTCACCAAGCACTCAAGACTCGAGCAACATCATCAAGCCTCCCCTCCTTCAAGACCTTTGAAGACCACTGCAAACTAGGCCCATCAAGACCTCTATTCTGTGCCCCTTCAAGTTCCCTGAACCACCCACCATTCATCCTCACCACTCCCCCTCCACATTGGTTTTTTCGTCGAGACTCAACTCTTATCTACATTTACATTTCCTTGTTATGTAATAGTCTCCGACCCGAATCCAATTTTTTTTCCCAATTCCCAGCTGTATTACAGAATAAAAATGAATAAAAATGGATTTATGTACTGTCAGATAAAGATGCCCATCTATACCTGACGGATACCGCACCAGATGTCGCTGGGATACCCTTCTCCCAGGGTTAACAGGGGATAGTCGTTTTTTATGACCCTGTGACATCCCAGCCGATGTCCGGGACACTAAGGCCCGAAATGGCAGATGGGATCTCCGCCTGATGTCCCCACTAAATGGCGGTGATAGGCGAGAGTTAGGCGACCTGAATCACTGCTCGTTCCTCGCATGATTCGGCTCATGAAAGGTGTCTGGGGAGGGCTATGTCCGAAAAAGGACATAAGACATGGGCACAGTGCACGTGATCATCGAAGGGGTCGCTGGTTCGATTCCTGGCGTTGCATTTCTTTTTCACTCCAATGATTTGGAATTCCTTGAACTCGCGACTTGGCTGAATTGGAAAAGCATTGGTGGTAAACAGGTCCTTGTGGAAGAGAGAGTGTTCTGTGTCCCCAGAGCAGTGATTTTTGTTAGTTCTTGCTCTATTTGATCGAAGTCTGAGCCAAAATACAAGAAGTCTAAATTTCAGGGGCATGCATGCATTGTCCACACACAAGCCCTAAACACAACTTTTTCCCCAAGATCTGAGTCTAATGCATTAATGCTATACTAAATAAATAAGCCAGGCTAATCATCCAAAGGGAAACAGAGAACAGCAGCGATACCTCTACTGTTTTGGAGGCTAAAAATGGATGGAAAGTAACTGCTGCAGCGATTCTCTGTTGCCATTATTGTGCCTTGGAATCTCCAGTCTTTCAACAGTGGGCAACCTGAGGACTCCTTTTTTATCTGTTCATTTAGGTCGTCGAGGAACAATAGAAAATTAACTAATGTTTGATTGATGTGCAATTCAACAGAGAGAGAAGAAAAATCAGAAAAGGCACAGAGAAAAGTGCACATTTTTCTGGCCATTTTACACTCTGATGGGAGCAAAGACTGGGGTTGAGTGAAAAAAGGTAAAATATCGATGCACGCGAGAATCGAACCCGTTGCAACCGGTGGCATGTTATTGGGATGAAGCCGAGAGGCCGAGATCAATCTTGAATTCGATTGGCTGGGACATAGGTATTTACCTCCGAGGGGACATAGGTCTTGAAATCACTGATCTGCCAAAATCGGACATAGAATCTACTTATACAAAAGAGGTCCGTCACGTGTAGGCATTAGCAGAGCGAGCCAATCGAAATGTAAAGACAACTGTCAAAGTAAACAGCAATCAGGTGGCAGTACCGGCAGCTTCCGGGGTTCGTTCGTTGCTTTCATTTGGCCGTCAATGTTTTCCGAGAAGTTTGTACTGGTTACTCAAGTCAAAGGTATAATAGTACTTTGAAGGAAGGGAGTTCAAGTTGGTCGTGCATGCGATGACATGTATATTCTTGAGATAAGATTATGAACAGAGTATCCAACTGTCAACGACTTGAAGGGTGCATATAATAAATTATAAGTCTCCAGTTCCAGTTCTCATTATTATAGGGAAACCTAGAATGAAATTGATACAGTAGTGTAAGCTGGACATGGGGGACACGAGGAACCAACCGAGGGTTGGTGACGAGTGTCCCCACTGATGACTGAAGTGAACATGAGTTTGGTCTTAGATTTCATGAGTATGTATGTTATTGATAGCTGGCTGTCCGTAGCGTAGCACGGGTTCATGCTAGTTCAAGATAAATCAAGACGCTGAAAGCTGTATACTGAATGCTATAGTAAGTTTTTTTTTGAACTGAAATTGTCGGGTAAATGAATCTCAATTGTAAGCTGGCCCACGCCTCCCCCACTCTGACATTTCCTTATAAGGCATATCTAATCAAATCTATCTGATGGATCCTTAGTGTAGGGTGAGCATGTGGATAAATCAACCTCAAGAGAACTTTCTTCATGGAGCCAGTAGTGTAGTGGTTACGACGTCGGCGCTGACTTGTTGGAGATGGGTTCGATCCTGATAGGTAGTGTTTTTTTTCGGCCGTTCTTTTGGAAGTCGCCGCTACCCCTGTGCAGGAGTTAGCTCGATTTCAATACCAAACATTCATGTACCATGCGTATATATGCTGTTTATATGTACCTACCAAGTCCCATGACAATCGGTTCTCTAAAAATCGAGGGTACATGACATTTTGCAATAACATCAGTAGTTTTTTGGGCTAGGGGCCTGATCTTCATCAATACCCATTTGTTTTCCCTCGAATTTTTTGTATATCCTAATTTGAGACACCTGTCGGTTTAATTTGAGCCACTTGCCAGGGCGATTGGACAAAAACTGAGCTCAAGCAAATGTATTTTGCACTGCAAAGCTAAGTATACATGTAATAAGAGGTTGGAAGTTAGGGTAGGTATCCATTGATGTTGAAAAAAATATTTGACACTGAAGAGAGCAAACCACAGCATGTACAGAGTATATACGTCACATAAAGGGAGGGTAGAAAAGAATGTCACTGCTCGGACTCGAACCCACGCGGTTGATAAGGTCACGTGAGTGTCAGAGTGGGGGAGGCCAAGGGGGGTTTCAATTGTATCCTGAATCTCTCTCTCTTTTCCTCTCTTTCTCTCTCTTTTTGCAACTTGAAAAACTTGAATTCCCCCGTCTCTCCCCGGACATAGTACATGAGCCCATGATTCGAGCACGACCTTTCACTTGGACTCGAAGAATCAATCATTCAGCAATCTGCTAACGGCGAGGGCCGGGTACCCTGAGATCGTTCCGCTCAGTTATTCAGCTCGAGTTGCGTCATACGCGACTTCTTCTCTCAACTGCCTTCCTCGCTACGCGCGTGACCGAATTTTGTGAGAGAGAATTCGGAATCGTCGTCTCCGATTCTTCCGAAAACGGTGGACCGTGTCTCTCCGATGCATGCACGTGTTTTTTTTTTTTTTGGTATTTGCATTTCTATACCGCAACAAGTACACCAACGGTTCCCCACCAGGGAGCGAGTATGAATAAGTAAAATGTATATGTATATGAGCCAACGGGTGTCTGAGGGGAGTGTGCCGGGAGGTGCCGATGTGGGCTAGGGCGGGTCGGGCACGTGCTCGCTTCGTCATCCCGTCCGATGTCGTCCGACCTAAAATATCTCTCGCCGATCCGACACGGACGTATAAAGCCTGAGCGCTGAGACTCTCCGTCGTCAGACACAACCCGAAAAATTAAAGCTCTCTCCTCTTTCCACCATGAAGATCGCTTCACCAGAACAAATTGCCGCTCACACTGCAGCTTCCCGACGCGGCGCTCTCGAAGGTGCCTTCGTCGCTGGAACCGTTGGTACTCTCGGCTCTTTCTACGCCCACCGTCGTTGGGCCTACTATAGACACCTACCCCCGTCGCTCAAGGTCCTCGGCGTTCTCGTCCTCGCTGCACCTGCCCTATCAATTCAAGCGGAGCGCCGAGGCTTGGAGTACGATAAATCTCAATGGTGGGTTTGGTTCGCGTCAATTCCGGCTCGTATTTATATTCGGCTTTAGGGAAGGGGACGGTGTGCAGATCCTTCACGCTCAGGAGGCGCATGAGTTGTCGAGGTGGGAGAAGATGTCCACTAGCGATAAGGTGGCAGATTGGGCACGTCGCCATGAATATTCAATCATTGTCGGTGGATGGGCCCTCAGTCTTGCTGCTGCGGGCGGAATCATTTCTCGCAACAAGTGGGTTTTCATTTATTTTGTTTATTGGGCGCATGCTCATCCTCATTTTAGATACCAAACCACCGCACAAAAGGTCGTCCAAGCCCGTATGTGGGCCCAGGGATTGACCATTGCGATAATCCTCTCTGCGGCAGCCTTAAAAACCAACCACAATCTCGGAGAGTCCGCCAGCAGAGTACGTCACAGCTCTATCATCAATGATCATCTCTGGTCTGACACCATCTTTTAGCCACTTGCTGATCACTCGTGGATGGAAGTCGTCAGTCTTTTTGCTCTACGTTGTTTCGTTTCGGTCTGACTTGAGAACCAGGTACAGCAACAAGAGAGAGATCGGTTAGAGGAGCAGCGTATAAAAGAACGCGTTGCTTCGGCGCAGCGGCGTGGTGCCCCGGATGTGCCTTCCTGAATATAGACCGCACCGCACACATTCATCGTAATTATCCCGCCCCGTACACTGGAGTAATGCTCACATTTGTATTTTTTGAGTTCTACCGAATTTAGTCACTGTGTTTCCTGATTAGGCTGCCTTGCTGCTCCTTAGAGTTCGACCAAGCGGTCCAAGTTCGTGTGGGTGCGACCAATGATACTCGTATGCCGGGATCCATTTTGGGAAGCCGCGAGTAGACTTTACGTCACAGGTTTCTCATTGGACATGGGTGAATATTGATGGAAGTACTCGTCGTCAGTACCTTCACTCCACCTTACTGTCTGACTTGTTTAGGCAGATGCAAGAGGACATGGAGTCTAGAGAAGCGGTGGAAGAGCGAATGTGCCTTCCTCTGCCAATTACCGCCAACATGGGGGAATGGAAGGAAGTACTATCGTCAGTCCCAAGTTTGCTCACCTTTCCGCCTGACTTGAAATGTAAGATGGAGGGAGAAGAACTAGACAGAGTCTAGAAGAGCAGCGGAAGAGAATCGCCTTGATCCCACATCGCACGGCCGAGTAATGCCTACCGTTCTATTTCTTTTCAATACAATTATATTCTTTTCAATGTGTTCGGCCAGATTTGGTCAATAGATTTCCCGATTAGGCCGGCTTGATGATTGCGCAAAATTGCGTGCTCGAACGCAATTTTTCCGGGGTTGGCTTTGAAAGCGCCGTTGCTGTATAATACACTGTATAAGATCGCGATCAAAGATTACTTACTCCCGACTCCACCTCCATGTCTTCCGCTAGCTCCTCCTCCTCGAAATCTAAAATGCTGCAACTCCCTTTATCCAAGGACGATCTGAACGCGATCAATGCGCACCTACGCACGCTCACCCCTGAGGAAATTCTCGCATGGGCGGTTGAGTCCCTGCCAGGATTATACCAAACGACGGCCTTCGGCCTCACGGGGCTCGTCGCCATCGACATTCTCTCCAAGATCACGCCGTCGCCGCCGCCCTTGATCTTCCTCGACACGCTGTACCACTTCCGCGAGACGTACGAGCTCGTGGAGGAGGTGCGCGCGCGGTACGGGGCGCCGATACATGTGTTCACGCCCAACGGTTGCGCAGACGTCGCCGACTTTGAGAAGAAGTTCGGGGCGAGACTATGGGAGACGAACGAGGATGTGTATGACTTTGCCGTCAAGGTAATTGTTGCCCAAGAACAAAAGAATAAATGAGCGATATGCTGACACATCCTCCATTCAGGTCGAGCCTGCACGGCGCGCGTATGATGCGCTGGGCGTTAAAGCTGTTATCACCGGCCGGCGCGCAACCCAGGGTGGCGATCGCGCCTCCCTACAGCCGCTCGAGGTCGACGAGACGGGGCTCTTGAAGCTGAACCCGCTCTTTGAGTGGACGTTCCCCTTCATTGAGTGGTACATTGCAGAATACAACGTCCCGCGCAACAAGCTGCTCGACCAGGGGTACCGCAGCGTCGGCGACTGGCACTCGACGGCCAAGGTCGGCGAGGGGCAGAGCGAGCGCGCGGGGCGCTGGGCTGGAAGGGAGAAGACTGAATGCGGGCTGCATCGGGATTACTTTGCCTTGCGGGAGCAAGTCGAGAAGGCTGCACAAGTGGGTTCCCTATTTTGGTTTCGATTGCGGACAGACACCAGATGCTGACGAGCGATATAGTCCGCCGGTGATTCCCCAATGCCTGTATCGACGCCCGTGTCGGTTCAGGCTTGATTGTATGACGATGGTCTTGTTGGACACATGTATGGGGGCATATTCTTAGAGCTCCACCTTTACCTTTACTTATATACCATCGCGTCGAACAAAACAATTGTATACGTACCCATTGGAACCAGACTGACCGTGAAGATTTAACTGCGGCGCAAAGGGCCGAAGGCCGAAGGCGGGTGCATTCATTTCCTGTAATCAGCTTGACTTCACCGACAAAAACGAAATGGATGTCGAGCCAAGAACAACAACAACAACAACAACAACAATAACAACCACCACCACGTCTGGCGGCGGTCTCGCGTTCCGACGAGGTCGAGCTTCGGGCCCTCGGTATTCGTCGTTAGTTCATGCCCAGTACCACCCGGGGGAACCCTGGTGAGGTTATAGGCCCAAAAACACCGTCACCGACACCTACCACCATTTTTCACCCCACCTCCTTACCATCTCATCGGCCACGACCTCTTCTCGTTGGCCCTCGTAAACCACCCAACAAAACACGACTACGCCTCCAATTCCTCACCCTTCCCCGCCGACTTCCTCCACACTCGTCGCGCGCCGCTTGCGCTCGCTTTCGGCTAGCAAAGAAAAAGCCGACACCTCGCCAATCTGACATCGCGACATCTCTTGCCGCTGCCGTCGAACAGTTCGAGGATCGCATGCGACGCCTGATCGCGCAGTTGCAACAGATAAACGACGTGTTACTCGATGCCGCACAAAATATTTCCTACATCCCCATGATCGACCCCGCATCCAGCTCATCTCCGCCATCCCCCACTTCCGACTCGATCCAGCGCCTCGTACGCATCTCTCAGTGCGGACTGGCTACCCGCTCGGCCGTCGCGCCCCCGGAGACTAGCTCTCGAGCCCTCCCGCCGCCCAGGCCTCTCCCTGAGGATGCGATTACATAACCATCACCTAGCCAGTGTCACGCTCGTTTGTACCCACGGTCATTACCCACGGCGCGCAGAAAAGAGGCAGCAGAAATTAGTTAGCACTGTTTTATTGGCCCGTCGAGGTGGTTTCGGCTATCCTTAGTGTACATGTACGCGGAGGCGGTTTCCTGAAATGTAAACAATGTAAACAAGCCAGATTTCGCTAGATTTTAGAGAGGCCCTGCGTCCACAAGGGTCCACAAGTCAAGGCGCGGTTAGCGCGCCGATTCCGAAATATTCCAGGTTGATCAGCCATCAAAGTCACAACTTGGTCTCAACTTTCAAGCCCAAACACCTTTCCGAGGCTGCCATGGCTAAACGTCGCAGGTATGAGCTGGAATGAAGCTTGTTTGTGAAAAAGTTATTAAGGAAATGCGTGTACAGGCAGAAGAAACCTAGGAACGACTTGGAGGCCCCAGGTTCAACAGAGGGTATAGAAAACCGCGTCGAGTTCTCGGGCGCAGAAATGAACTCACAGAGTTTCATTCTTGCACTACCTGTGGAGATTACGGTTGAGATCTTCTTCAGCTGTCTACCTCTACCCCAGGAGATGGACGACGAGCAGATCCACATGTTCCCCAGCCCCCATCCGATATCCAATGCGGCCGTCATGATGGCCCGACTGTCCCAGATATGTCGCTCCTGGAGAGCTATCTCACTGGACACCCCGGGCCTCTGGTCGACATTATATCTGGACTTGGATGCTTACCCCAGCGAGTTGCTGAAGTCGCAGAAGAAATTTAACCGGGTTGTCGACCGTTGGATCTGCCGTGCACGTCTTCTGCCCCTCTCGATGATCATCCGCGCTAAAGAGGACGCCCGCTTCGATGAATACCCCCGCCTGCTGAATGAGCTCATCCCTCGTTATGCTGACCGACTTCGCACCCTAAAATTATTATCCGGCGACCACGTTTATGCAAAACTACAGTGGGATGGGCCGTTCCCATTATTGCAGCAGATCCTCCTTCATTGGGAAGGATTCCCCCCCGATGACCCTATCCAATTGTTCCGCGAAGCTCCCCAACTTCGCGAGGTTCGCCTGAAGGCATATGCCGTGGACTCGTTTTTTATCCTTCCTTGTCACCATCTGACCTCGTTCACCGGCGAGATATCTAGCATGGATATATTTCAACTGGCGCCTGGCCTTGTTGAAGCAGTAGTTTCGCTGACGATGGAAGACCCATGCTTTGAGCATGAATCCGGTGCGATGATAATGCATCCCAGCCTCCGATGTCTTGCCTTCTTTACCGGAGAAAGAGGTCAATATTCACCATCTATTGAAGCTCTCCAATTCCTCACGTTGCCCGCCCTTGAAAGACTACATATATGCCAGACGGACGCTCAGGATAACGACACCCATGCCACATTTTCGTCATTCCTGTCTCGATCTTCACCGCCCTTGCGAACCCTTTCCATGTCCATCAGGGACATGCCTCCCACCTGGGAAACTCAATTCGCCACCTCCCTGCGCACACTCCAGCGTCTCCGGCTGATCCGGTCGTACGAGAGCTCCGCCGCCCAGTCGCATGAGAGCGCCGCCGTTCAAGAGCGCCTACTCACTTGGCTGGAAGCAGATGCGCAGAATCATCTCCCAGAGCTCCTGGAGCTTGTCTTTTCGACGTCGAACATCATCCAGCACGCACAGGTACTCCGCTCCGTCTCTCACCGATCTACAGGCCCAAGCAAGACCCGGGCCTTTCGGTTCATTTGTGAAAGGATGAAACAGCTTTATCCGTCTGACTCTGAGCACGAGTACATATTGCCGGGCTTTTCCTTTTCAGGGACAGACTGGGTCATAGTCAAGCCCGTGCAGCAGGACGGTTCGACACTAGGATAGGATGGTATATGATTATTGACGCAAGGTCCCGAGAATCGGAACAGCCGGTTGGCGTGTCGGTTCGGGCTTGATTGTATGACGACGGTTCTCGTTGGACCCATGTATGGGGCATACTCTTAGAGCTGCGCCGTTAGGACCTTTATGTTTATATACCGTCGCGTCAAAGAAACCGATTGTATACTTACCCATTGGATTCACAGGCAGACTGACCGTGAAGATTAAACTGCGGCGCAAGGAAGGCTGAAGGCCGGGGCCGCCGGGCGCATCCATTTCGTGGAGTCAGCTCGAATTCACTGCGAGAAAGTCGAGAGGACGTCGAGCCAAGAACAAGCCAGATTTCGCTAGATTTTAGAGAGGCCTTGCGTCCACAAGGGTCCACAAGTCAACTTGGCGCGGGATATATTTTTGATCAGCCATCAAAGTCTCAACTTGATCTCAACTTTCAACTTTGCCCAAAAACCTTTCCGAGGCTGCCACCAAACGTCGCAGGTACGAGCTGGGATGAAGCTTGTTTGTGCAAAGTTATTAAATAAGGAAATGCGTGTACAGGCAGAAAAAACCTAGGAACGACTTGGAGGGCCTCAACAGAGGATATAGAAAACCGCGTCGAGTTCTCGGGCGCAAAAATGGACTCACAGGGTTTCATTCTTGCACTACCTGTGGAGATCAAGGTTGAGATCTTCCTCAGCTGTCTACCTCTACCGCAGGAAGTAGACGAGATGCAAAGCCACACATTTCCCAGGTCCCATCCGATATCCACTGCGGCCATCATGATAGTCCGACTGTCCGAGATATGTCGCTCCTGGAGAGCTATCTCACTGGACACCCCGGGCCTCTGGTCGACATTATATCTGGACTTGGATGCTTACTCCAACGAGTTACTAAAGTCTCAGAAGAAATTCAACCTGGTTGTCGACCGCTGGATCCGCCGTGCACGTCTTCTGCCCCTCTCGATGATCATCCGCGCTACACAAGACGGCCCCTTCGTTCAATACCCCCGCCTGCTGAATGAGCTCATTCCTCGTTACGCCGACCGGCTGCACACCCTAAAATTGTTTTCCAGCGACCAAGTTTATCCAAAATTACAGTAGGATGGACCTTTCCCATTATTGCAGCAGATCCTCCTTGACTGGGAAGGTTTCCCCGTCTATGCCCCTATCCGGTTGATCCACGAAGCTCCCCAGCTTCGCGAGGTTCGCCTGAAGGCATATGCTGTGGACTCGTTTTTTATCCTTCCTTGTCACCATCTGACCTCGTTCACCGGCGAGATATCTAGCATGGATATCTTTCAACTGGCACCTGGCCTTGTTGAAGCAGTAGTTTCGCTGGCGATGGAAGACCCATGCTTTGAGCATGAATCCGGTGCGATGATAATGCATTTCAACCTCCGATCTCTTGCCTTCTTTTGCGGAGAAAGAGGTCAATATTCACCATCTGTTGATGCTCTCCAATTCCTCACGCTGCCCGCTCTTGAAAAACTACATATGTGCCAAACGAACGCTCACGATCACGACACCCACGACACATTTTCGTCATTCCTGTCTCGATCTTCACCGCCCTTGCGAATCCTTTCTATGTCCGTCAGTGACATGCCTCCCACCTGGGAAACTCAATTCGCCACCTCCCTGCGCACACTCGAGCGTCTTCGACTGATCCGGTCGTACCAGGGTTCCCCCTACGAGACCTTCGCCGTTCAAAAGCGCCTACTCGCTTGGCTGGAAGTAGACGCGCAGAATCATCTCCCAGAGCTCCTGGAACTCGTCTTTTCGACAGCGGACACCCGCCAGCACGAACAGCTACTCCGCTCCGTCTCTCACTATTCCCCAGGCTCAAGCAAGGCCCGGGCCTTTCGGTTCATTTGTGAAAGGACGAAACGGTTTTATCTGACTGAGCACAATTATATATTGCCAGGCTTTTCCTTTTCAGGGACAGACTGGGTCATAGTCAAGCCCGTGCGGCAGGACGGATCGACACCAGGATAGATGGGATAGGATTACCGACGCAAGGTCCCGAATCGGAACAGCCGGTTGGCGTACTACATACACAAGGCGTAAATGTATGCTACGGATCTAGTTAAGTCTCCACATGTATATCTTCTGGAAGCAGACCTCATACATCTCTTACTATTTTCGCTGTCAGTGGGGCTCTCTAGAGCTACACATCTTAGCACCTCCTTTCTATCTCGCATATCCTTGCCTCGACATTAGCTCCCGAGCGTTTCACGTCTTGACGACTGTACTACATTCGAACATATAACTTCGTTGAGTGGTACGTCGCGGAATACAGCGTCCCGCGCAACAAGCTGCTCGACCAGGGGTACCGCAGCGTCGGCGACTAGCACTCGATGGCCAAGGTCGGCGAGGGGCAGAGCGAGTGCGCGGGGCGCTGGGCTGAAAGGGAGCAGATAGAGTGCGGGCTGCATCGGGATTACTTTGCCTTGCGAGAGCAGGTCGGGAAAGCTGCACAGGTGGGTTCCCTCTTTTGGTTTCGATTGCGGACAGACACCAGATGCTGACGAGCGATATAGTCCGCCCGCGACTCTGTATCGACGCCCGGGTCGGTTCAGGCTTTGTATAACGATGGTCTTGTTGGACCCATGTATGGGTATACTTTTAGAGCTCCGCCGTTAGGACCTTTACCTTTATGTTTATATACCATCGCGTCGAAGAAACCGATTGTATATATACGTACCCGTTGGATTCAAAGGCAGACTGACCGTGAAGATTTAACTGCGGCGCAAGGAAGGCTGCAGGCGGAGTGCATCCATTTCCTGGAGTCCGTTTGAATTCACTACGAGAAGATCGAGAGGGCGTGGAGCCAAGAACAAGCCATATTTCACTGGATTTTAGAGACAAGGGTCCACAAGTCAACTTGGCGCGGGATTAGGGCCTGACTTGGATGATCCATGGATGATCCATCATCCATTGATGGCATCCATTGGACGTTGGATATCCGTTCCCACGCCAGGCGCATACCTGGATTGCGACCATAACACTGGATTTCGGGGTCTAAATGCGATAGTTATTATCCTTTTCACCAAACTGAGAATCTCTACCAAGTAATTTGCCCAAATTGCTCGCCTTTCGCAAGAAATCAAAAATCCATTATCCATCCACATCCATGCACGTGCCATCCATCCACATCCGTCCATGGATGACGCTATCCAAGTCAGGCCCTACGCGGGATACAATTATAAATATTTTTGATCAGCCATCAAAGTCTCAACTTGATCTCAACTTTCAACTTTGCCCAAAAACCTTTCCAAGACTGCCATGGCAAAGCGTCGCAGGTGTGAGCTGGAATCAAGCTTGTTGTGCAAAGTTATTGAGGAAATGCGTGTACAGGCAGAAAAAACCTAGGAACGACTTGGAGGGCCTAGGGTCAACAGAGGGTGTAGAAAACCGCGTCGAGCTCTTGGGCGCAAAAATGAACTCACAGAGTTTCATTCTTGCATTACCTGTGGAGATCACGGCTGAGATCTTCCTCAACTGTCTACCTCTACCGCAGGAGGCCACGGTGTACGGCGATCTGCAAACCCACATTTTTACCGGGGCCCATCCGATATCCATGGTCCTGTGCCAGATATGTCGCTCCTGGAGAGCTATCTCATTGGACACCCCGGACCTCTGGTCGACATTATATCTGAACTTGGATGCCTACCCCATCGAGTTGCTGTTCCCGGAGAAATTCAACCAAGACGTCGACGGTTGGATCCGCCGTGCACGTCTTCTGCCCCTCTCGATGATCATCCGCGCAACACAAGACGGCCCCTACGAGGCATACTCCTGTCTGCTGAATGCGCTCATTCCTCGCTACGCCGACCGACTGCGCACCCTAAAATTCTTTTCCGACGAAGAAATGTATTCGGGACTACAATGGGATGGACCGTTCCCATTATTGCAGCAGATCCTCCTTCATTTTGAAGTACCCCCCAGCTATAATTATGAGCCTATCGAATTGTTCCGCGAAGCCCCCCAACTTCGCGAGGTTCACCTGAAGGCATATGCCGTGGACTCTTTTTTTATCCTTCCCTGTCACCATCTGACCTCGTTCACTGGCGAGATATCTAGCATGGATATCTTTCAACTGGCGCCTGGCCTTGTTGAAGCAGTGGTTTCCCTGACGATGGAAGAACCAGGCTTTGTGCATAGATCCGATGCGATAATAATGCATCCCAACCTCCGATCTTTTGCCTTCTCTTGCGGAGAGAGAGCGCAGGGTTCAGCATCCATCGAAGCTCTCCAATTCCTCACGTTGCCCGCTCTTGAAAGACTACATATTTACCAAACGAACACTCGGGATCACGACACCCATGCCACATTTTCGTCATTCCTGTCTCGATCTTCACCGCCCTTGCGAATCCTTTCGATGTCCATCAGTGACATGCCTCCCACCTGGGAAACTCAATTCGCCACTACCCTGCGCACACTCGAGCGTCTCCGGCTGACCCAGTCATACAAGAGCTCCGTCGTTCAAGAGCGACTACTCGCTTGGCTGGAAGTAGATGCGCAGAATCATCTCCCAGAGCTCCTGGAGCTCGTCTTTTCGACGTCAAACACCCGCCAGCACGCACACCTACTCCACTCCATCTCTCACCGATCACCAGGCCCAAGCAAGGCCCGGGCCATTCGGGTCATATGTGAAAGGACGACACAGGTTTATCTGTCTGAGCACGATTATATATTGCCAGGCTTTTCCTTTTCAGGGACCGGCTGGGTCATAGTCAATCCTTGGCAGGAACGCTCTAAAAGAAAAAAGAAAAGAAAAAAGCCCTTGCTGCAGAACGGTTTGACACCAGGTATATCTTCTGGAAGCTGACCTCCTTACACATACATCTCTTGCTATTTTCGCTGTCACTGGTGCTCTCTAGAGCTACACACTTTACCCCCTCCTTCCTATCTTGCACATATTCCTTACCTCGACATCAGCTCTCAAGCATCTCTCCCTCGCCTTTCTTGCTATTTTCGCTGTCACTGGTGCTCTCTAGAACTACGCGTTTCAGCACCTCCTTCCTATCTTGCACATACAGTATTCCTTGCCTCGACATTAGCTTTCAAGGATCTCTCCCTCGCACCTCTCTTGCTATTTTCGCTGTCATTGGTGCTCTCTAGAACTAGACACATTTTATCACCTTCCTTGCACATATTCCTTGCCTCGGCATTAGCTCTCAAGCATCCTCGCTACTCATACGCATACATCTTTCGCTGTTTTCGCTGTCAGTGGAGCGAGCTACACATTTTAGCACCTCCTTCCTATATTGCACATAGTCCTTGCCTCAACATTAGCTCCCGGGCGTTTCTCGTCTCGACAACTTTGCTACATTCAAACGTGTAAATAAATATCTGACGCGCATCGATTTTCGAACTACTAGTCAGCGCAAAGCAACATGTCTACCCATAAAAACCTAATGATAAAAAATTCGTGTGTCTACAAGGGGTATGCATCTGTCCGGTGAGATGAGCGCATTACGACTTGATACCCATCCACCACGCCATCATGTACGCGACGGCCACCTGCGCAGGCGAGTTGAGCTTGAGCGCGTCGAACGGGCCCGCGACGCGCTCCAGCTTGTCCCGCCCGATGTGGGTCATCACGTATCGGAACGGCGCGTAGAAGCGCCAGGTCGTCCACAGGAAGAAGCGGCTGTACTGCGAGGTGATCTTGTCGTAGTCCGCTGCGTCCAGTATGAGTACACATCAGTGCCGGAGTAAGGAAGGACACACAATTCAATGCGGTGCGCAGGTCGAGCCAGGTCTTGGTCACGTCCGTCAGGATAACGTCCACCTCCCACCGCACGGCCTGGTGAACGATCAGCGACTGATGCCGACGGAGTTAGAGCGCGCGTGTATATCAGTACCTCCATCATATGATCCGGGTCGTTTACTGTCCACACCATGACCTTCTTGCCTCCTGCCTTGCACTCCTGACGGAATCTGCGAGCGATTCGTACCAGCCACAAGGAAGAAAGAGACAAGAACGCACCGTTGCCCATCGGAGGACGTCAGCGCGGCAAACGCGATGCTGAACACCTCGCAGTCGTCCCAGAAGTACTTGCGCGCGATGGCGGGCGAGTTGCCGATGTACGAGCGACGGCAGTACGGGAGTTGCTCCTTTGCGGGGCCCAGGAAGCTCGGATGCCAGAGGCCGAGCAGGATGCGGGGCGCAAGACGCGTCTCCCACTCGTCATGGGCCGAGATGGTCTTGTGCATGAGCGCAAAGAGGCGCGCGGGGGTGTTCTGCACCTTGACGTCTACATTGAAGTTGACGTGCTGGTTCTCGGGCTGCGGGGATGAGCAGGCGCCGCGATAGGCGTGGGGCGACAACGCACAAGCATTAGGAGGGCGATGGTTTCGTCAAAGGTGGGGATGGACTGGTGGGGCTCCTTGACGGTGCGGACGTGCTCCATGCCGTCGACGCCGTACCACTGACGGTCCCTGATCTGACCTTTCGAGTTTGTGGTCCTCTCGAGGTCGGGATCGTGGAACATGACTACTACATCGTCGCGGGAAACATGCACGTCTGTTGGTGTGTCACGAACACCGTTGGGTATACTCGAGGGGGATTACCGCTCTCAATGCCCTCCGCGCCGTCACGAATGGCGGCTTCGAAGCTTGCGAGCGTATTCTCCGGGAAGCGGGCAGAGGCCTAGGAGACATTTAGCCACAGGTTCCGTGGATTTGGGATCCCTGAAGCAGATACTGACCCCACGGTGTCCCCAACAGTCTGCAGAGTGGTCGATGGGCATCTCATCATTCAGAGACAGCTACCAAGCCCACCTGGCAGATTTCTTGCGCTAGCAGACATCGAGGGAGACATCAGAGATCGTCTAAGAGGTCGGTGGAAAGAGGGGAAACGAGTGAAAAGGATGCGAGGCGTTGAAATAGGGCGAATCCGTAGCATACACGTCAAGGAACGTGCTTTACCCTGAAGGGCTGAACGAAAAAAGTGCAGAAGTAAAGGGTCGGCTATAAAAAAAACGTAACAAACGTGTCATTTATCTTTTTGCTCTCGCCTTTCATGGTCACCCGGCCAGTTTTCATAGCACGGACCTTGTAAAACACTGGCTTTCGATCCATCTTTCTCCTGAATCTGACACGATATGTTCCGTATGCCCCTCGCGAGCCGACGCGAAAGAGAGGTCAGGTCGACGCTTTTACGGACAGCTCTGTCAACGGCAAAAATATCGCAGCCAAGAACTCCACAAACCATCTTCTTCCTTCCCGATGTAAACTTTTTCCTTGGGAAACCGACTATCCTTATCGGTGAACTTGGGCCGACGCTTGGGCGAGACCAACAAAACTCCCGATGGGCAAGCCATTGCGTGTTTTCCATCACGTTTGGACCGCGATAAACGACGGGTTCAGGTTACCCCAAGGATATCCAAGCCGAGAGTCTGGCCATGGAGATCTGCATATTTCCTCCGCGGGCCACTATTGGACACCCTCGCACCCCTCGGCTGGTCAAATTTAACGATCTGACTTTTTCCTCGCGTGGATTGCATTCCTTTGTAAGTTTGCCTCGTGAAACAATCAACCGTCATGCATCGCAATATTGCGTGCGCGTTATTTGGGTGTATGGACGCGATTGATCGCCACTTCTACCCCCTGAGCTGGTTTGTAGCTAATTGCGCCCTGGCGGTCTCGACCAATGTTGAGGCGAACCCCTAAAAGGCGCTTACGACCTTGTTCACACCATGTTCGCCACCGAGCACTCACGCTCACGGTGACTTTCGATTTGAGATGAGGCGCCACCTTTAACTCATCGTCGCAATCATCAGGGCCGGCGGCGTCCGCCTACTCACCCGTGTGCTGGTCGGCGCGGTACTGTTAGCGACAGGCATCCTGCTTACCACGGGATCGTCTTCGTCTCGAGCTATTAAAGACATTTCATCAAGCAGGCCCGCTGCCGCGAATATGGAGATCATGGCACCGACTCTGTACCCAACGCAAATTCGTTCATGGATAACTGAAAACCAGATAACCACGGATAGCTTGTTCAAATGCATCGAGCAGTCGAGCTGTGCGCAAAACCAAACTAAAGGCAAGCAAATGTGGACCTCGACTAGACCGAGGTTGTTGACACCAAACAGTGGTTATAATTGTCGCCTACGACTTCATTGGACCGATGGAGGGCGGCAATATCAGCGGAGAATCCATCTGGTCGTTCTCAACGGTACGCCAAGCCCTGTCTCACTGTTCTGACACGACCATTTACAATCGGCTTTAGCGTCGCGCATTGAGTAACATGGGGTATAGCGTCCTATTTGCGCCGAATCTGGACCGCGCCGTTCAGCTCTACCATATCTTCCATGTCCTCGTCAAAATGGTGATTATGGACGCTGGACAGACCGATGCGTGCTGGTTCGGCCATGACGGCTGCCGGCGGACGAACGACAACCCCGCTGGGATCCCTGTGTGGAAAATCTTCACGTTCTTCTTTTGGATGGATGTCGAAAACCCACTGGGAGAAAAATGGACGCTCAGTCCTGAGCCGGTATGTAATTTCTGTACTTGCCCTTCGGTGCTCGATTAACTGCGACCTCCCCTAGTATCCACCGCGGGGGCGCGCGCCGAATACGTACCTCGGTTACAGCATCGAGGCCCAATGTCGCATGCATCCTTTTGTTCCGCACTCGGAGCGGAATCCGCAAGCGTACATCCTCGCGAAGTTTTTGCAATTTTTCGAACCCGGCGGACGTGCCTGGCCGCCGGAGTTCTTCGATCTTGCTCACAACTCGACCGGAATATCCTTCGTGACTGGATCCATAGAGAATGCGTCGCCCTCTCTTTTGGCCGCCAGCGTCAAGAATCTAGGCTATATGCCAAAGCAGGAGGACTTTTATGCCGTTCTCTCCAAATCGGTGGCGCTCGTCGGAATGGGCGATCCCGTCATGTTCGTATCTCATGTTAGGCCTCACCTGCTTAGAACACTCACGATTGTACAGATCGCCGACTCCCTACGACGCGTTGTGCTTGGGAATCCCGTTCATCAACCCCATCCGCCAGGTACGATTCGATATAATGTTGTAATCCTTCATCCTCACGCCTATCCTGTAGTGGGACCCCCAGAACCCGAACGACCGCAGCAGATGGTCCACGCAGCACGACCCGCTGAGGGATCTCTCGCCGCCCTACGTCTACAACGTATTCCGGAACGACCGCGAGGGCTTCCTGCAAGCGATCCGCGACGCAAAGGCCCATCCCCTCGAGAGGTCAGTGCACATTCCCAGCTTCGTTTGTTCCTTCGTTGCAAAGCTAACCCGCAAGCAGCCTCGTACTCGATCGCATGAAGATAGAGTCGGTCGAGTACAGGCTGGGTGCCATTCTGGAGCACGATTGGAAGGGAGAGGCTGCTGCCTTGCTCGAGAAGGGACATGATCCAGTGAGTTTCGTTGTTGTTCAGGTGCACGGGGCGCTCATGCTTGTCAGGCGTTTATACTGTAATTATTTTGGTTTGATAGAGGAATAATGGGAGCGTCGCCGCATAACTTGAAATTTACCAAAAGACGACGATCAAGCAACCAAAATTAAAATTCGGGAACACGGGTAGTTGTCTGGAAATTCCTGGTTTTCATGAGCACCCAGTCCCAGTCCCTCTCGCTGTTTGACTCTCGCGGAGAGCCCGAACTCTCAGCTCTGATCATGATGAGCATTTTGGATGAGAGCGATACAAAGAACAGTTTAGTACAAGTCCGCAGCAGCAAAATATCGTAGCGCGACGGATCGAGATAGCTATAGCGTAGAAGGTGATTGGTACTACTAGGTCGCTTTGCCCGGGATTGCGAGTTCAAGGTCAAGAACAGGCGCCGCCGGCCCGCACTTGCCGAAAGGCGTCTATACGCCGCGGATTGGTCCGGGTCGCTTTCTGAGAGAGAGCGATGAGTCAGCAAACATCCGATATTTATTGGGCAAAGGCTCCGCTGGAGCCCGCTACACGCCTGCAAAAAGCGGGAGAGCCGAGGCAGCCCCCTACGAACTACTACGCAGAACTGGCTGTAGCTATATGTACGTGTGCAAGCAGATGACAAACTAAACAGGAGAGGGTGGGTGGGGCACGAAAAAGACGACACGACGGGGGGACGAGACTCGGAGGAAGGGAACAAGACTATGTGGACGTATGGGACACGATGAGAGAGACAACAGATGAGTCGTCGAGCCTAGAGACTGGGGGATGAGACTCGACGAGACGAAAAAGAGATGGAGACACGTGATGGCGAGATGCTCCTTTGCCAATCCCCGCGGTCCTCTTCAGACCATCCAGGATTGGGCCGGGGTCACTTTCTGAGAGAGACTGGATGAGTCAGCAAACATCCGATATTTATTGGGCAAAGGCTCCGCTGGAGCCCGCTACACGCCGCAAAAAGCGGGAGAGCCGAGGCAGCCCACAACGAGAGCCCACCATCGACCAGCCGTAGGTGGGGGAGGAAAATGGTGAGAGCGCCACAGGCTCCCAAGAAAAGGCCTAGAGAGAAGGGGAGGGGAGAACGTCGGGTGTGACGGAAAGACGCGCCGGACGAGTGCCAGATGTAGGCAAGGGCCAGTGTGGAAACATCTTGGCCAAGGTAAGCCAATGAAAGCGGGAAAGGGCATCAGCAACCACATTGTCGTGGGTTGAGATCCACAGCGGCCGAAAGGTGAAGTCGGCTTGCGCAGCAAGAAGAGCAAACTCGCGGAATAGAGCTTGCGTCGGTGGGTGATCAATGGAGCCGGTCCGGAGACATGTTGAGATTGCCTCGTTATCGATCCGGAACACGATCTCCAAACCTCTCCACAAATGCCCCCAAATTTGTGCTGCCCGTAACACTGCAAACATCTCCTTCCAATGGATCGGAAGATTACGGCGGCGCGAAGGAAAGCTGTCCACAAAGAACGCATCACTCTTTCCCCAATACCCACCATAACCAAGTTTACCACTTGCATCTGTGAACACCTCGACCCACGGGCGAGGAGGACCAATCACGTAGATCCCGTTGAAAGTCGGGAGGAAAGAATTCCACCAAACTATGTCGAGTTTGGCCGAGGAAGGAAGACGGCGGCGGTGACGACGAGGAAGAGAGATGAGGGTGCGCATGAAATCACGAATGCGTCGCGTAAAGAACCTGCCAACAGGAATAACCGACTGTGCAAACACCAGATGTCCGCACAGCTCCTCAAGCTCGAGGTGGCTAGCAGAACCGCGAGCCAGGCAATCCGAAAGAAGGGCCAAAAGCCTCGCCAATTTGTCCTGCGGAAGACGAGCCTGCATTGCAACGGTGTCAAACTCAATGCCGAGATACTCGAGGCAATGAGTTGGACCTTCCTCCTTATCATCGGACAAGGAGAACCCAAGTTCCTGCGCGACGGCACGGAAGATGGCGCGGCCATGTCGTGCGTACTCCACTCCGTGTGACGCAGGTGTGACATTGAGCCAGTCGTCGAGGTAATGCTGTATTAGCCGTAAGACCTCGTCTCGAGACAGGAGGATCCAATGGTGAGCCTCCGCGAAGTAGTTGTAAATGCGGGGCCCTGTTCGAATACCAAAAGGAAGGAAAATGTCCAGGTGAATACGGCCTTTCCATTCGAAGCCCATGAAGTGTGTGTGGGCGGGATGGATGGCAATGTGGCGGAACGCGGCTTCGAGATCTGCTTTGTAGAGGAAGCATCCCCTACCTGCAACACGGATGCGTTCAATGGTCGCGAGAACAGCCTCATACATGAGATGCCCATACTCGACCGGTATGGCATCGTTGAGTGAGGAGCCATGCGGATGAGAAAGGTGATGAATACGACGCCGTTTGGTGCTGTACTTCTTCGGGACAGACCCGAGTGGGGAAAGGAGGGGATGAATGGAGGCAGCTGTGTCTGTGATATCAACGATCCGCCCTAGCGAAATTTCGTGCACCAAATCCTTGTCTACAGTGGCTGGGAATTCGAGGGCAGAAGGGAGAGGAGGCGGGGCAGAGGACGAGGGTAAGGGCGCACGATCAGGGTCAACCCCCAAGAGAACGCCGTAACGCATCGCAGACACTAATGTCTCTGCAAAGACGCGATCCGGATACTTCGCGAGTGCTTGTACCCAAGCTTCCGGGTGAAGCCTGATGGGAGGCATCGGCATTGAGTGAGGGAAGGTAAGCGGAAACAGAAGCTCGGTATTGGGGCGAGCGGGTGGTATCTCAAGAGACGAAATGTCGTCAGAAGATGGCACACAAATGATTTTCGGGGGAGAAGCTTCCCTGCTCAATTCTGAGCGAGGAGAGCACGAAGCATCTCCCCCTCGCTGACCCGGCTTCGAAGACACACTCTCAGGGGGAATTTCCTGAGGTGGAGAGGGCCGAGTTACATCTGGGGGGCTAGTAGACCGAGTCGGGCAAAAAAGCGCCGTATGGGAGCGGTGGAAGCAATGGGAGCAGACGTGTTGACGGGGACAACGTCGCTTACCATCCCAGCAACCTCCAGGACGATTGTGGCCCCAGCAGGGTTGATCCCGAATGGGGGACCCCGCGTTCATCAAAAGTCGTCCATCATTGGGAGGTGTCCATGCCCCCCGATCCACAGCCACGAGACGTCTATTGTGGAGATCATGCTGTAAAAGAGGGCGTAGGGGAGGCATACCCCTCGCACTGCGCTGGCAAACTGACCAGCCAAGGCGGGGTCAAGGAGCCGCAAGCGCGTCGAAGACACCCAAAGAAGAAAGAAGAAGGAAAGAAGCACGAAAAAGACGACACGACGGGGGGACGAGACTCGGAGGAAGGGAACAAGACTATGTGGACGTATGGGACACGATGAGAGAGACGACAGAGGAGTCGTCGAGCCTAGAGACTGGGGGATGAGACTCGACGAGACGAAAAAGAGATGGAGACACGTGATGGCGAGATGCTCCTTTGCCAATCCCCGCGGTCCTCTTCAGACCATCCAAATCCTTGCTCGTTCTCCTTACAACCGCTGGAGCGTTGCAGGAGCCCGCTCTGTGAACACGACATGTTTCCCGGGGACTTCAGCCCGTACACCCCCGGCGGATCTCACGCCAGCTCGCCTCGCGACTGCCAGTTCGAGTTCGATAACTAACATCGCTCAAGGAGAACTTGTCTAGATGAAACCATGCTCTGTCAAACTGTGAAGTTAACTACAAAGGCGAGAGAAGACTGCCCTTGACATTGAGATCAGCCATCTTCGCAAAGATGCGTTGTGTTCGACACATATCCTCCAGAACGCTCGAGGTCATTTACATTGGCTGGATCGGCGCGCGAGGTGAATAAGCGGTATGAAGCTAGGAAGAGCGTCTAGTCGTTGATTCAATTTCACCACTCGACGGGTCGTGATCGTCGATCACATTTCCATCCTCCTTCCTTCAAATTTTAACATTCTTTCCTATATTTTCGTTTCAAGGATAAAACATTGCAGTTTCCTTGCAAAGGACGAAAAGCCCCGAGCCACCAGGTCTGTCTTGTCGTTCGCAGCCATAGGCTATTCACTCACTCAAATAGGAGGCTATTGCTTTCTGTCGCCTTCCAGAGACTTTTCACATTGATGAAGACATCAAAATTGAGTTTCTGATCCAACTACCAGAAGACAGAGGACTGGCTATGGTCCCAAGTTTATCTTGGGAGCTTGTCAAGCCCGGCCACATCCTCTATGGTAACTTATTTCCTTACTTAGAGCCTGTTCTTTGGTTAATGTCAAATTTTAGTGCAGTATGTCCCGAGTCGCCAGCAACGGCCTTCACCCCCGATCACTTCTCTGCGTAGAAATCTTTGTCTTTGAACCCAAAACCCCGTAGTTGACTCAATCATAGTCGTCACGTCCCCCAGGGCAAAATTGGTCAACGAAATCATCGACCGTTTGACCACCGTAAAGTTTATCCAAGTAAAAACTCATTTGTTGGTGACAATTTCACAGCTAACCCATTAATGTAGATACGGGGCACTCGAGCGAGCGGCAAAACCACCCTACTTCGTTTAATACAGGCACAGCTAGAGAAAGACAAAAAAATCGTTCTTCTCATCGATACGCCGTGGCCGACAGAACGAAGTGACCGTCTCGACCTCTATTGGAAGTTTGATGCCCTCCGACGCCGCTGCTTCGAAAACGAGATACAGACCGTTGTTCTCATCGACGAGGGCCAGACAACGTACACCGATTTTACCCTCTGGAACACGTACTTCAAAATGTGGGCCGGAGATCTTCCGGGACCGTTTGGTGTAATCGTGGCGTGCGTTTATGGCAGCGTCACTCAGGAAATGATGACAATAATCCCACACACCTCATTTGTTCTTGAACATCGACAGAGGATTGGGCTCCGCCCAGAAGCCTCCACCGAAATTCTTCTCGGTCGCCCCTCCGATAAGGCTCTCGGCCTCCTCTTCGACAAGGAGGAACTGGAGGAGCTATATGCCCTCGCAGTAGCTGCGAAGGTTATGCCTCCGATCGACGAACCTCTTAAGCAATTGATATTCCACTGGACAGAAGGATACATATCGATTGTGTCCGTCATCGCGAAACTGATCGGAGAGAGAGTAAGTTGGTGTTATAGTCATGCGACGACTGTCTCATAGAAACTTTTCATTATAGAAGGAGCGGATAGATAGCAACACCATCTATACACTTGAAGAGTTCATCCAGGACTATCCGCAGGAGACTTTCTTCCAAAGTCTGGCGATCGATGTCCAATGCCGCAGGTTCCTCCCGAGTGAGGCGGTTACCTCAGATCCTCGCATAATCCGCGTGTTTTCGCGACTTATCGTAGATGGGTCGATTGAGTACGAACTTGGTGATCAGAACCCAGACCTGGGTTCTGATCTCGACTGGAAGGACATCGACTTTGCTCACGAAAAGGGTCTTATCTACATGGAACGGACACCAATATCATACTCCTGGCTGTCTTGCCGGATCACGTTTGCATTCCCTCTCCAACGGGCGCTTCTCCAAACGAGCCTCTGTCCGCCAATCCCAGATCTCGCAGAGAACACGTCGACCCTGTTCCGTCTCATAACGGAAGTGATAAAACGGTTCAATCCAGACCACTTGAAGTCACCGAAACGAGACCGGCCGTTGGAAGCCACTTACCAGCATGAGTTCTACAGATGCTTATACCAGATGCGGCCGAGGGCTTTGTTGTCGGCGGAGTACTCGCCGCGGGCTGGCCAGACCTCCGGCGGACGCATTGATTTCCTCCTCCATCGACAAGAGGCCACAGACGAGCGCCGAAGGTGGGCTATCGAGCTGTTGAGGGACGATGATAGGATCCACGAGCATGCCTACCGGTTCGACCAGAATGGGGCGTATCGCAGCATGCTATCCGATACCGTGACGGAGTTTAGGATCATAGATTTTCGAACTACGGTCCCGACGAAACCCCAGCGTGAGTATCTATTTCCTCTTTTCTGTCTTTCGGATAGCTATTGACGTGTATATATTTTGAAGCCTCTATCCCTGATCTATTACATGTGGTCTTTGCTCCAGACTACGCATCCGCTACCTTTTACGACAACAACAATATCCAATGCGGCACTTTTCCGCTCACACAGCAGTGATTATCCTTTGCCCCCTTCTCTAGGCTTCCACCGTACATACCCCTCTGCGCTTGTATTTAATACCATAATTTTACTGTGCTCAAGAACCCGATGTCTGATTCATCATGGTAATAAGCATTTGGGATAGGAAGCATGATAGCGATACAAATAGCTTTGATACACAAGTCCCGCGTGTTACAGTGCCGGCGGCCCCATAGATGTATGTGCAGGGTAACGACCCAGTGGAGGTTTTGCTTGAGTACCAGAGGACTGTGGGCCTGGCGTCGAGTACCAAGAAGAGACGCCGCCACTCTGCGGAGGGGGCGAAGATGCCCACGGGGCACGCGTCGCACCAGGCGTGTCTGTCGCTGGAGTCGGGGCCGCCGAGTACCAAGAAGAGACGCCGGCGCTCTGCGGGGCGGCCGAAGACGCCCACGGGGCGCGCGTCGCACCCGCCGCACCTACCGCTGGACTTGGCTGTGCCTCCTTTTGCGCGGGAGCAGCAGCGTCCCACTGCAGAAGGCCGCCCAGAGGTATGTGCTGCACAACGACACGCTTCCCGAGGACTTCAGCCTGTACGCTAGATTTAATGACTTGGCACATCGGAACGAAGCAGGTTGCATACCTCGTACATCTTGAAGAGCCCAGAGTTAACTTTGCCCCAGTTCGGGACGCCCGTGGCGATGGAGTACAGCTGCGAGGAGTGCTCGTGGAACGGGCCGTGCTTGACCTGGTGGATGCGCATAATCGACATGAAGTACAGATTGTTGTCTGGGAGGGGGGGACGGAGCACGACCGAGACAGGTATTTGCGTTTGGTCTGCAGATGAATAAACGGGTAAGCGACGCGGTGCTTGATGGCGTGAAACGGAGCCACCTCGTAGTTGACCACTCCCAAAGATATACCCGAGGAAAGAGGAGTCGTCGAGCCCCCAAACGCCGTGGCTTCCTGCGGGCTCGAGCTTATATGCATCCTGTAGCCTCCAACACAGGCGGAGGTACTGAGGGAACACCGTCAGAACAAGACTGCGCTCTTCTTCTGGTACAGGTTGGAGGAAGCGGGTGAGAGCGAGGCACAGAAGAAAGAGGGCGAACGAAGTTTCGTGTCCTGTCCCGTAGTCCATTCGCCCAAAAGAGCCAAAAGACGTCAGCAGATAAGGCTTAACCTGCGGGATTACAGCTGCATATTCGGCTGGTAGGAGGCGTTCCAGCAGAGTGTCGCTTTCCTACACCGTTCTTGTTATTTCGACGGATTAGGGCGGATACAACGAGACGGACCTTTTCAAGGCGTCTGCCCCACGTCCGAAACGCGAGATTCCCAAAGCGCTGTGGGGATGCCTGCGGCGGGATCTCGTCGATCCATTTATCCAACGAGTCAAGCATCTTGAGTAGCTTTCCGACAGCCTTTGCTGTATTAATACCCGACGTGGAGGAAAGAATGCAGGCAGACCTCACTTGGGGAAGCGCTGGTCGTCGGTATATCCCTCCCCACGACGGATTCATTCAAGCGTCGCAGAAATATGGCGTAATCTTGATATGAGCGAGATCTCCGCCAAGTCTCGACGTCTTCGTCCGTCTGAATTTTCAGAGTGGGAGATTCTAGCGCAGGGACATCAGCAAGAGGTATTTCTCTGAGCTGTGCCAATTGGCGGGCCATATTTCAACGCCACTCCTTGAGAGAAAGCGGGAAGTAGGGCGTTCGTGGGGTTCCAGCGTCGTGGGCAATGCTCAAGCTCAAGCCTGGTTTCCTCTGGGAGTCTGGGTATCCTTATTCGTCTACCGTTTTGATCTCGGCTGGTTGTTCCGAACTCCTAACTTTGACTTGACTCTTGAGCAATGACCTACCGATTCCAAGCGTCCACAGTCCCTCGTACGCACGGCTTTTCCTCGCTTCAAATCTTTCCTTAAACTTGACCCTTTTCAAGCAGGACTCGGACGAGTCAGAAATCGCTATAATTCAACGGTTAAATGATGTAGGAAAGGCCGCAAGAGCCACATTCTACGACATGGCGTTCGTCCTCGAGCGTCTGACTAATGCGAAATACCACCGTCTGGAGCTCTATCTCCTGGAACCTCTCTATTCTACCTACTACCTCCTGCTGAAAAGCGCACAAGAAACCCACGCTGCATGCGGCAAGTACCTCCTCTACAGCCACCGCGCCGTTGCGAATAATTTGGTCGAATGCGGTGAGCGCACGGCTGCAGCCTTGCGGGACTTTTTCGACCGGTCTGAAGAGGTCCAGACGCGCATAGTCAACGCGAGTGAAGAATGGAAAGAGGCAGCACCACGATTGCACGACGACCTCGGCAACCTCTTCCGCAGGCCGTGGGTGTACGAGCTGCTGCTCCAGTGCCTTGACTCTGGTTGTGTATCTGCCCAGCGCTCCGCGCTGTGCGCGGACCTCCCGTCTCTGCAGGCAGCTGCGGAGGGGAACCTGGCTGCGCTTGGCGTTGCGTACAGGGGGCTCGAAGACGCCATAGCTCAGTTTGATACGACGAGGAACAGTACTCCGGGACTCGAGGCGACCAACAAACTCCGCAGCGGCGCCATTTCCGCTCTTATTCGACTCGATCAGTGTTTTCTGGACCAGTATAAAGACGGCATGAGTATTGCCCATGGCGACCTTAAACGCTGGAACAACGAACGCCTTGGCATCCCACCTCTACTTGACTTCATCAATGCGGAGAACTTGGGCTGGCGTTATTGGGACGTTTGATTTACTTACCTGTTTGTCTTTGACCGCCGATTTTCTTCTTTTTTCACCATTCATCCGTCCAAATGAAATATGGGAAAAATGGATCGCCACCCCTTTTCAAATCCATGACATCTCCAACTTCTTGCCAGGCGGACCGAGGGCCTCACGCCTTCCTGAACTTGGGAAGACTATTGAGATTTTCCTTGAAAGCCGCCTCCGGTGGGCGCGCCGCCCTCGCCTGCCTCGGCGTAGACGTGTTGTACAGTACTCAGCAATAGGGAGCATGTACGCAGAGTAGAGTGGTTCCAGAAGTCGGAGCTCCACAGGGTGGTATTTTGCTAGGGTAAGATGTGCGAGGAGTATCGCCTGTCGTAGAATGTGTCTCTCGCGGCCTTTCCTACATCATCGAACCGTTGCACCATCGGATTCGTTGTCTCATCCTGTTTCAGATTGGAAGTTTCAGAGTTCAAAAAAGAAGAGAGCGAGCCAAGGCCCAAGGGGACAACAAGGGCTCGTGAGGATGCAGCAGGACCGGTGATTATGCCTTTCGAGGTAGGATACTGGAATCCGGACAAGATTTCGGAAAATTCTCGACCAAAAAAACACAAAAGTGACCGCTTCACCGAAAAATTGATTTCTGCAGTCTCAGAAAGCGTGGGAAAATAAAATTAGTCCGGACAAAAGCTCCAAACAGGCGATTTTCAGTATCCTACCTCGAAAGGCATAATCACCGGTCCTGATGCGGCAGTGACTCACAGGTCACGTTTTGTGACGAGTCGCGTAACCGAACCTGACTCTCGACGCCACACTCCTCGCCAGCAGCAACCATGCCCCCGTACGACGATTGGAATAAAATAGATGACGAGGAGGAAGATGAGCTACAAGATGCGTCGGTGAGTCGAGGCAAGCGTGGGCATCTTTGTGCTCAATGTGGCCTGTAGCATCTAGAAAGCAAGAAGGACGTTATTCTATTCTGTATTGACTGCTCCGAGTCTATGCTTGAGCTCCGGGAGGACCCTAACAATGAGAACACTCAAACTTGCCATGCCTACGTCGCCCTCGACGCCGCAATGCAGATTCAGAAAAAGAAAGTTATTGTGGGGCCCAACGATGCGGTCGGTATACTGCTTTTCAATACAGTGAGATGCATTTGGCACCTGTTATGTTTGCATGTGAGTGACTGTGCCGCAAGACCAGGAAGGCAGAAACCAGCCGCAACCAAGGCTCGGAGATCAAGAAGAATTGCTTTGTGTATCAGCCTATTGCCCCTCTCAGTGCCCCCAAGATCCAAGAACTGATCCAATTATTGGATGGTTGGTGGTGTTTATTGGCTAATAAACTTCACTCAATTTTTTGTGAAGGTTTCCGCGAAGATCCTGAGGAACTGAAGAATAACTTCCCTCCACTGCCCGACGGGAAGAGAGTGGCAATGGGCGACGTGTTCACGAGTTGCAACTGGGTCCTGCGTGACGGGTTGGTTTTAATTCCCCCGTGGTGTACTTCACTTCGCTAATCCTTGCGCAGGGCACCCAAAACCGCGTCCAAGAGAGTTTTCTTGATCACTGATGAAGATGACCCACATTCGGGTGCAGGCAGCAAGCAACTGGTGACCTCAGCGAGAACGACCCTCATCGTACGCCTTTGCGCTTCCATTCTTCTCCCTCTCGACTTTGGAACAGGATTTAACACAAGCTGGTGTCATGGTCGAGCCGTTCTTCATCAGCACCCCGGACAAGCCGTTTGACGTGTCGAAATTCTACTCCGTGCGTCATACGTCCCCGTAAGGACGCACTTTAACGCCAAACAGTCGGTATTATTGCCCAATAATCTCGTGGACGAAGAGGACGTTGACCCCGACGATCCCTCCGTCCTACCCGAGTCCATCTCCATATCCCGGATCGAAGACTTGCTCGCTCAAATGCGCTTCCACGAAGTGCCGAAACGCGCACAGTTCAGCATCCCCTTCCAACTCGCAAATGGGTTCTCCATAGGGGTCAAAGGGTGCGCATACTCATGACACCGTACTCTTGCTTAATATACATAGGTATGGGCTCGTGACGGAGCAGAAGAAAGGAGCATACAAGTACTTTGTGGACCTGGGTGAACGCATGGAAGTTGCGACAGTGCGGACTGTGTATGTCGACGAGGTCCGTCGTCTTGTTTTTTCTTCGTGTGCGAATATCCATTAGGTGCCGTAGGATCGGCAAGCAGAAGTGGACAAGCCCAAGATGGTGTTCGGGATGGATGTGGGCGCAGCTGGGGACGACGACGATCAAAGCGGGGGAGCGAGAGTCGTGAAGCCCGGCCAACGGGTGCGTCGGTATCTCAACGTCAGCGTGCGCCTCTCGGCAATTTTTCTTTTTGACAGCCATTCTACACGACCGAGGAGATCCGGTCATTCCGTTCTCTTGGACTTGAACCCGGTGAGCCCTTCTGGCGAGCGACGAGCCGGTCATTGACTCTTCTAGGCTTGAAACTTCTTGGATTCAAGGATCGCTCGGACCTCGCGTTCGAGGACAACATTAAACACTCTCAATTCATCTATCCGGACGAAATGGTGAGACGGGATGCGACGACAGTCTCAAGGAAAGCGACTGACGAGCTGGCCAGGCTTATGCCGGGAGCAAGCGCACCTTCAGTGCCCTCCTCAAGTCCATGGTGAAGAAAAAGAAGATGGGATTGGTCCTTTCCTTAACCAGGCGGAATGCTTCACCGACCTTCTGTGCGCTATTACCACAGGTGCGTTCAGATTGGTTCCAATATTCACGCTTATGCTCGCAAATCAGGAGGAAAGAGTTGACGAAGCAGGGTGGACAGATCCTGCTGGATTTCACTTAATCCCGCTACCATTCGCCGATGACATTCGTGCTGCACCGGTGGAGAATGGTTGCCGAGGCAGGTTCCATACTGTCTCTTCATCTCGTTCTCACTTGAATGTCTAGCGTCGGAGTCGGTGAAGGAAGCGGCCCGTGCATGGATCGACAAACTGTCTGTCAAAAACGGAGCCTACCCCCCGGACTCGTATCCTAATCCTGGTCCGTCTGGTGTCCGTTGATTTCCTTTTGCCGCTCTCATCCTCCTTGCAGCTTTGGCATTCCATAACGCGCAATTGCAGGCGACAGCCTTTGGCGAGGAGTTTGACCCGGACTCGTTCGAAGATCTCACTGCGCCCAATGTCGACATGATACACAAGGTATGTCAGGTTCTTTCCTTGCCTAGATATCGTCGAACGCAGAGTTGCAGCGCGCTGGGAAGCTCCTCGAAGCATGGAAGATCGCCGTCGCAAATGATAAAAGCGCAATGTTCATACCTGAGGAGAAAACAAAGAGCACGGGTACAAAACGAAAAGCGGTACGGCGTTCGGCTGTAAAAAAAATGTGGCTCACTGAGCGGCTCTCGCGTCTAGGACGTCGACGTTTCGGAGGCGGAAATCAGGAGCAGATATTCAGAGGGCAATCTGAAAAAGGCGAGTTGCTTTCTTAGCTATAAAGTGGAGACGCTAACCGCTACTCATTGCTTACGTTTAGCTTACTGTGGAACATTTGAAGGTATATCCCGTGAGATCCGTGCTGAACAACCCTTTGATTATATTTCCACAGACGTTTCTCAAGAGCAAGGGGCAGCCGTCCTCTGGCAAGAAGGCAGACTTGCTGGAGCGCGTCGAGGAATATCTTACGTCCAATTAAATTTTTTGGACCTTGCACTTGCCTTGTATGTATTCTATATTATTCAACTAGCAGTTGGCTGGGCTACGCCACAGGGGATTGCAGTAAACTACATTCAATCGTCCATTTGGAATCATAATCATGCCGCTCCGAGTCACCTTCGGTTGGCTCCTCGTGGCCTCATTGACAATTAGCTAGAGAAATTGGCACCCAGCTGTAGATAGTCCTTACTTCAGAGTATGTAAGTACTGTATGTAGGTTGCTCAATGCACATGGGTAGTAGCTAGACTTTTGCCGGAGGCTCGGAGCGGCAACTGTGCCACGGGCCACGGCTATCGTTCCAGCCGTGTACCCGCTCAAAGGACCCATGATAATACGTGGGAAGGCCTGATTTTTTTGGGGCCAAAATGTCAGGACTGTTTTCAAAAAATTTGTCAGGATTTCAACAGGCCTACGGCCCAAAATCGGCCCAAAAATGTCAGGATTTTTGCATCAGGCCTAATTTTTTTCCCAAAATAGGTCATTTTTCAAAAAATTTCCGGCCGTGGGCGTTTCAAGTGCGCTTCATGTCAGGATTTTGACCAGGCCTTCTGGGCTCGGAGATGTGTTTTGTCAGGATTTTGAACAGGCCTAGCGGCCAAAATTTTCCAAAAATGTCAGGATTCGCATCAGGCCTACAGACCCATTATCATGGGTCCTCCGCTCAACCTGTCTCGGTAACCCAGACGTTCGGGCGCGATCCCGTCCATCATGATGGGGGCTAAGCGAATTCGGCTAAAAATGATGGACGGGATCGCTCCTAGAACGTCTGGGGCATTTGGTACTGTGTAGGGCTGGGTATTATATCTAATCCCGGATGTAATTTACGGTATCAATTCAGGGGGGGTCTGGTATCTTAAAAAGGCCTTGTAATTTACCGTAATTTACAGCGCCGCAGGCCCGAATTTTTTACCGTAATTTACAGTACAAAATGGTTGTAAAGTTTGTAAACTATGTAAATTACGTGTAAATTTTACCATCCACCATCATTCTTGCCCCAGGACCCACTGCTGGCACACCTTCTGAGGAGTAGCTGGGGTGCTGCGGGCAGTGGAAGCAGTCGGCTTGGTCGTATCTTCGGGGGCATGACGAGCCACAAGGGCAGGTTGACAAGTACCTTGATGGCGAGATGGTACACATCAAATGAATAACAACTGTCCCTTCCTGGGTTTCCGAGTTGGCCTCGTCCTCCTCGAGAGCGGTATGACCATATAGATATTTCTGATTATCGAAATCATCCACTAGATGGCAGTTCCGCCGCTGGAAAGACTCGCCCAGAGCTTTTTGAACATATATACCACTCCAGAAGCAACGACTGGCCTGTGGGAGTGAGCTAGGTCAGCTGGAAGATCCCAGAGGAATTTCAAGAAAATTACAAAAATTACATCCCAAACTGGAGGTCCCTGGTAAGAAATGTAAATTACATGTAATTTACATGTAATTTTTTGGTTGTAAATTACAGAGCCGTTTAATACCCGGCACTAGTACTGTGTTACCCCCCATGGCGTCACATCCCTTCTGCTCATCCCGCCTGCCCCGTTTCCACCCCAATGGATGGTTCCACTCACTTTTGGACATCCTAGGATGACATGCCTCATTTTTCCGCATTTTTTTGTCTGCTTTCTCGCGTCCTGCGGGCTGCTCCAAAATACACTGTTTCCAGGCCAGTTCAGGCCATTTACAATTAATTCCATGTCTTGCCTACTACAGAAAAATCGAAGACTTGACAGTTGTATAGCTGTAGTAATTTAGAGTCGTTTACAGAGCAACATCAGTGTCCTGAGATGTATACAGCGCGATACTGAGGATTGTGTGACATAAGGGAGTGTGACACCATGGGGGGCCCCAGACGTTCTGGTGGGTTTTCCGTCCATCATTTTTAACCGAATTAGCGGATCACCCGGACCGGAACGTCTGGAGACAGGCTCAACGGCTTTCCGGCAAACTGTCCGCCGGACAACCGATCGTCCGCCATGAATTGATGAAAACCGACGGATCATTGTGGCCGTGCTCCGGCGGACCACTCCGCCTCGTTCCCCCTTTGCCGTTTGACCACATCTTTTGTAAAGATGGAGCTGCAGGAGGGTATGACCGAGTCTCTTGCCCGCTTTGCTTGCAAACCTCTACCGCAGAATGAATACTTTGAACGACACGAACAAACCCACGGGCCTACAGATCGTATACATTACAAGAGCGCGCCAGGGCGCGTCTAAATGCTGAAAATCAGAATTTGACGGTCACTTAAACTTTAAAAGTTGTCGAAGCGAGCGCTTTTGTCGCGGTCGTCGTCGATGTCGACGTCCTCCAGGCGCAAACTTCGGTGATCCGGCGGAGTTTTATGGCTTCAGACACTGCAGACGTTATGAAAAAGTAGAAATAACTGCATCGGTATCTTGGTTCAAACGATTTCTCTCCTTTTCTGTCTCTCGAGCGCTGCAGGCTAGGAGGTGATGCGCCGATGCGAAGTCAGAATTTGTCACCGTCCGTTTCGGAGCGCACCTCCGAACTCTATGTGCTCTGATCTCCGTCATATGCACTTATTGCCGCGGCAGATAGTAAAAGCACAAAACCGGCCCGTTTTTCTCGTCTTGCAAGTCGCTACCATGGCCTCTGTTAGCAGCTCGCTCACCAACGTTCCAATAACAGACGAGTCCGGTCCTCTTGACACGAATGGATCCACCTCAGTTCCTCTCGGTCGCGGTCCTTCTGCCATTCCCGAGGACAAGTTAGAAGAGCTGATTGAGCAACATGAAGACGACTGGGAGGACGATCCAGAAAATCCTAGAAACTGGTCGACGCGGAAGAAATGGGCATCCGCTGCTATTGTGTGTCCCTCGGCCCAAGTCCCTCAATCCTCACCTCAAAACCCTCGCGCTTTGATTTTCAGGTTTCGCTCTACACTTTCGTGTCGCCGTTGTCGTCTAGTATAATGGCGCCTGGTCTGCCAGACGTTGCCATAAAGTATGGAATTACGAATGAAACGATAATAGCTATGACTCTCTCCATCTTCCTCATCTCATTCGCTATTGGGGTGAGCCGTTCGAAGATGAAGCCGCAGTAAACTGACTGCTTTCAAGCCCTTATTCTTGGCACCACTGTCGGTATGTTTACTTTCCGCGGGTTTGGATGTGCTGCAAAACTTACGATGGCGCAGGAAATGTATGGCCGGTATGTTCTTACTGCTTAGCCACCCGGGTTATTTTACTCACGCGTTGAATGTAGGCGATGGGTTCGTCCACTCCACCCAATGACTTTTCCCGTTTCAACTCGTTTCCAGGTGCTGAACATAAGTAATATCTTTACGATAGGGTTCAACCTAGGCTGCGCGTTTGCTCCCACCACCGGTGCGCTGCTCGTCTTTCGATTCTTGGGTAGGTGCCTTTCCATTACGCACCAGGAGACCACGATTTATTTGCTTCGAACAGCCGGATTTTCTGGCAGTGCGCCCATAGCATGTGGAGGAGGCGTCGTCAGCGACCTCTTTTCTGAGCGCGATCGTGCAGCTGCTATGGCCATTTACAGTCTCGGTCCCCTCATTGGCCCTGGTATGAAGTCATCGCCTAGCTTCGTCATACGCTTACCTTCCGGTAGTTGTTGGGCCCATTGCCGGAGGTCCGCATTTTTGGGTTTCCGGATGCACATGACTTATCGTACGCAGGATTCGTCACGGAAAAAATCGGCATTAAATACGTGTTCATCATCGTTGCCGGTAAAGCATTATCATTCTGGCTTTTTTTGACTCTACTGAATTACCTCCAGGTCTGGCGGGCCTCTCAAGTGTTCTCGGGATCCCCATCCTCAGGTAGATTGAAACTTATATGTTGTGAAGACCAGCCCTCCATAAGCTACGCAGGGAAACGTACTCTCCAATTTTGCGACTCCGCAAAGCCAAAAAATCCGCAGACCCCGAGAAGGCGGCTCAACAACACCCTATACTCCTCCGCGAACACTCGAGCAAACTGCATTACCTATGGATCAATTTGAGTCGACCGGCGATTCTTCTCTTTGGAAGCCTTGTCTGTTTCATGCTGAGTCTATACATGGCCTTGTGAGTCCTTTCCGCCTTCACACGCATCCTCGCTAATGCTCCCACAGCATGTATGGGATCTGTGAGCTTGCCCTTGCGCGCTCTCTGACCACTTACTGAAGAACACGTTAGACTATCTCATGTTCACGACATTTAGCAGTACGTGCAGTGGGCTATCAAATTTATCGCACATTATTTATTCTCCCAGCCCTCTTTTCCGAGGTGTATGGTTTCAATACAGGGACAGGTGGTCTCACCTATATCGGGCTCGGTGTCGGATTCCTGCTCGGTAAGTGGCATATTCGTGACGACTCCACGTACTCAAGTCTCGTCCAGCCACCGTATTCAGCGCCAGATCCGCCAACGAGGTCTACATGCACGTCAGTCGACTGTGCAGTGGATATTATAAATGCTCATGTCGTTCTAGTTGTCTAAGAAGAACGGCGGCAAAGGGGAACCCGAGATGCGTGTTCCCGCGCTCATCTTTGGGTCGCTGTTTGTTCCGATTGGGTTGTTGTAAGCGGGATATCTCTGCATTTCGTCTCGTGCTGACACTGTTATGTAGCTGGTTTGGCTGGTCGGCACAGGCGAGAATCCACTGGATAATGCCCATCATAGGATCAGGTCAGTTGGAGTAGACGCACGCGCAGACGCATCTTTCTCATAATACCCTTCTATCTACAGGGATCTTTGGATTTGGTACGTCCTTGTGAAGTTGTCACTCTTGACCATCCTAATTCTTGGGCAGGCATGATGAGCACATTGTGCGTGGCTGCTCCCTAAACCATTGGGACTGTGAACTGACTTATCCCTATCCAGTTTGCCCATTCAGCTGTACCTGGTGGACTCATTCAGGTTTGCGGCGAGTGCACTGTCTGCAGCATCTGTACGCCTCTGCCCCTCCAATCTCGTGTAGACACTCAACTCTTACTGTGCAGGTTTTCCGCTCCCTGCTTGGGTTCGCCTTCCCGCTCTTTGGCCAGCAAATGTTCGCGGCGCTGGGAAATGGCGGCGGAAACTCCCTCCTCGGCGGTGCGTTTTTCTCCGCGCTGTCCTCCGCCCGTGGCGGCCTACTCATCCAACCCCACAGGCCTGGCCGTCGTTCTAGGCATCCCATTGTACGTTCCCCACTATCCCTCCTCGTTCGATCCTCGCTCACACTTCTTTGTTGCTCGCAGCCCGATCTATATCTATTACCACGGCGCAGCGATTCGCGCGCGGAGTGACCTGAACCGATGATATTCGGGGGATGCTTATTCGACGCGAGATGTTCTAGTTTATTGCTGTATTATGAGCTACGGATATAATGCCTATCAGCGTCGATTAATGCGGGCAGTATCATTACGTGGTGGTTTCACGCGACAGGACCTGGTCCCGGGCGCGGAGCAGGACCTTACGCTCCTCGGGCGCTAGGTTCAGTACGTGCATCGCGCGCTCCAATGCCTCATGCGTCAGGACGGCGCCGTCCAGCGCGTCGCTGTACATGGCGTCTAGTGTCTTGAGCGGAACCGGCACAATTCTGTTTTCTTTGAGCAGGGCCTGTATGGAGGTCGCCCCCTTCGCGGCTGTGTCGCGTCGCGTTAACTTGTGCACGGGAGTGGGGCAAAAAGCAATCTTGCCTTGGAAATGTGACCAGGTCCGCCATGCGCAGAAATAGAAGGGGAAGTTGGGGATTATGGCTTACGGAGCTTCAGCATAGAATTGAAGAAGAGGAGGGCACGTCGTACGTATGAGCTTTAATGGGACGGTGAGTATAGAGATCTGGAATAGATCAGAGAGGCGTAAGATACACAAGCGTGGTACGGACCAATATGTACTTCAAAGCACCTCCAAGGTGAAGGAAAACTCGTTCCCTGACCATCTCTTGGAGATGAACGAGTGATTGAGGGCCAGAGAGCACCGCGGGGGGATAGTAAAGCGGGACCTGTGAATTATTCTGGCGCTTGCTGGAAGCTACGTGAAAAGTCCTCAGATTTGACTCCTCGAAATCCATTTGTTCCATTAGCCTTTCTCCCAGCTGGTACGCTCTTTGCTGCGGACATGGTAAGACGAACAATCTTCCGCATAATGATTAATATAAATTGCACCTTCAGAGTTCCCTTCTCCGCGGCCCCAAAATTTGCCCATGTATGGGTTACCTTGTCCGTCGTCCAATTTCCCAACCCCTCCTCCGGCATCCAACGCGTGAATATGGTACGCGGACGGGTTTTTGGTATTGGAGGAGGCGCGATTACCCTATAGGTATAAAAGGTGGGCAATTTGCTGGATTTCGCCGAGTTTACTCTCAAAGGAAGAGAAAAAATCCGAAATGGAGGCCGCGCAGCCATGTTGTAAGAAGGGGGAAAGAAAGACGAGAATCATGGCCGGATGAACGCGTCTGTCGGCGAGTCTCGGGAAATGCCGAATGTATACACTGCAACACAAGCTTGTCCTTACGCGCTACCACCATGTCCTTTGCCAAGCCACCTTCAAAAGCTTCCAGAAATCCGACGCGGGGTAATATGCGATAGCAAAGGAACCTATCTGCTGGTTTCCTGACTCCCATTGCTCAGGGAGACCTGCTTCCTCCAATTCAAAACTTGCCACCGGCCGGACGCGTACAGCCAGCGTCAGCTCGACGAGTTCGGAACGAAGCAGTCATGCAATAATATCCATTCAAGACGGCGCGATGCCAGTAGATGGTGAATCCAGCAAGAACTCGAGGCCGTCGAGCGTGGCAAGTAATCGGAGTACCAACGCTGAGAAGCCACCGGCAGACCCTCCCATGTCTAATACACCAGTTTCTGAGCCTGAAATCACGACGGGGCAGACCAGTTCACTCACGAGCACCACAAGTACGGTATGAAACACGCTTTGTCGCGTGGATACGGCCTAAATGCACGCCAGCCTAGTTCAAATTCCGCACCACAACCCACTTCCGATGCTCTTCAGGTTGCAGCGCAAGTATATCCGTGGATGTACATGACATCTACTCTTGATGCATGCTTTAAATCTGCCGAAACGGCTGCAGAGGTTTGCATTCTTCTGCGATGTCGGCCGCGGATGTGTATTCAATAAACACCGTCAGAAAGATCTTGCGGCGCGGACGAAGGAGATTTCTGAAGAAGAGTCCGATATATCAGATCAACGTGCACGCATGGAGGCTGAGAGGAACGTCGAATTTTACGAGGAGCTTGCGTCGGACAAGGTTCTTCGTTCACTGATTCTCTTCGTTGTCTCTCAACTTCGTTACAGTTTGCGACTACCGCACCTTTAGTAATGCAGGCCTTCCTTTCACATGGAGATGCATGTACCCTCCTGGAATCCGAAGCCCTCAAGCTCGCTACGGGCCAACATGCCCCAGCGGAAGAGGACGCGTATTCCCCGATGCGGCCTTACAACGCGATGCTCGACAGATTAGGTGATTTATCATTGTGTGTGCTTTTTTTTTTGCCACCATAATAACATCGACTGCAGAGAATCTGCAACGCGAAAAGGCTCAACTTCACGCCTCCATAGTGGCCTTGACACAAGAGGAAGACGGTGTGGATCCACAAGAGGAGGAACCTTCCGCTCGCGCGCAGATGATGCATGTATTCTCTGCGTGCCTACCCGTCTTGCAGGCTCGGGCGGCGAACCTGCAGATGGCACACGAACTCCTCGAAGGTGCCAAGGAGAACCTCGCAATGAACTTGCATCTAGAAAGTTTAGAATTCGATAGTGATTCGGGATAGATATGTACAAGCAAGCATGGGTAAAAAAATACAGAGTCACAGCAGCACACTCATTCCAATGAGAACAACAAGAGCACTAACGATGCTAGCAAGAAATATGTGCTTGTAGGTTGCTTGCACGACAACCACGTCGTCCTTGATCGCCCCCGGAATTTTTTCAAATTGCTGCTCCAAGTCGGCCGTCCGCTGGACGAGATTCGGGTCGTCGCCAACGACCACCCACACCTTCTTCTTCTCCTCCGCCCAGTTCACGTTCGACTCAAACTCGTCTTTGAAGCGTGGAGAGGTCCACGGCGAGCGCACGATACTCGTGCAGAGCCCAGACTGGCCGGCAGTCGCTTGCATGCGCGGGAGATCCGCGAGGCTGACTTTGACGATGCTGAGGACGGGATCGCAGAGGCTCAATGCGTGCGCCTGGTCCATCACCACAGCCATAGGTGTTTTGGGGCGGGAATGGTGTATCTCCGGCTCGTGTTGGCTATCGTCCGAGGCATTGTCGCTGTGGTTAGACGCGGCGACATCGTGGGCCCCCAAGATCGTGTTGCCATCTTCATCGACGAGGACCGTGGGTATCAGCGAGGGTACATCGGAAGGAAGAGGTGGCGGCGGGGGAAGGGTGACCTGGGGAGTCCATGAAGGATCGCGCCAATGCCTTTCAATTCCGATCTCGAAGTTATTACGCGTGCGATTGCGGCTGGTGGTGGCGATATTGGGAGGAGATGCGGGTGGTGTGGCTGGGAATGACATGGCTTGTACTGGGATGCAATTCTCGGCCTTGTGTCCTTTCATCGGCATCAGGCATTTCCGACACCTCCGAACGCGTTTCTGCGCGTCGTCGGGAGATTCGGATGCCATGTGCCTGCGCAGTTAACACAAACGCTGACCGTGGTCGAAAGAGCGGTTCTCACCTTGCGCAAAAATCGGATTCGAAGGGAATCAACCAACGAAGGGAGGTAACCCAGGCGGCTTTATACGAATCAAGGTCGTAGGATCCCCTTGACGACGAAGCAAGAGCTTTGACGAAGAGCCGCGTCTTTGCCTTTGCGCAGACAAAAGGCCTTGACACATTGTATCCGGAAGCGGATATCGTGCATCTTCATAATAAGGACGTTGTGTCAATGTACAACCCCGAGAAAGTATCTTTCTGGGAAAGAGAAGCCATCCAGATCTGCTGGGATGACTGAGAATTTTGAGCCAGGGCGAAAGAGCGGAAGAACGTGAAACGGAAACAGATGTAGCGCGTCTGATCTTGCGGTGCAGAAGGTACTCGTCGAATTTGGTGCCGAGGATATGATTCGGCGGAGATCGTTGTCGGAAAGGCTACAATCCAGCTTAAAGCTTGAAGCTTGAAGGCTAACTGGAAGATTGAACATTGAATGGTAGGAGAAAGAAAAATTGCATCAAAAGTCCCGTCACATCAATTTGATTCTTCCTCTCAACCTCCGTTGGCTGGCCTAAAGTGTGGCTTGGAGTCTCGACGCGTTGAATAGCTAGCGACGTCGAACATGGAAACCCAGCAAGGAGCACATATCATTGTGTTGCCTACGGAAATTATCTGGGAAATATTCCTCCACTGTCTACCCTCTATCAAGGAATCGTCGGCTCACGCCCCCAAAAGATACGCCCTCAAAAGATACGCACCATTGCTCCTGCTAAGGATATGCCGCATCTGGAGAGAGATCGCGCTCTCCATTCCAACCCTGTGGACGACTCTCTATCTGTGCCACATACCCATCTTCGATACTAATGAAGTTTTGACGACGTCGACCTCGGTTGAGAAATTCAGCCGGGGCGTCGACGCTTGGATTGGTCGTTCAGGCGATCTTCCGCTCTCGATCGAAATCCGTTGTGGCCGCGGGTATCCTTACCTGGCCCCCGCAGTTTACCAGCGCTTACAACTTACGATAAACCGTCTCGCCCATCGACTGCGTTCCTTCGAACTTGAAATGCCCATCCATCTCTTCTCTAATATATTCGCCAAGGCTTCAGGCACATTTCCTCTTTTACAAGACCTGACCATCCGGGTTATGGACGAGTCTCACGGCTTTCGGACGAATTTGCTCACAGAAGCGCCCCAGCTTCGCTACGTCCATCTATGCCAATTGTATGGTGGGGACGCGGCCTTCGTCCTTCCGTGGGGCCAATTGACGACCTTCGTTGGCCAAGTAACGTCCTTGAATATCTTGAAGCTGGCACCAGCCCTCCTGCATGCGACCCTGATTCTTGAACGCGCCTTCGTGTACGAGGCGGGGGTAGTGGTATGCCACGCGCGCCTGCAAACACTCGTTTTACCCCCACGGTCTGAATTTCGCTGGGGAGCCCCATCAGTCCTGGAGTCCCTCACACTGCCTGCACTGCAAAACTTGGATATTCGCGAAACGGATAGCTACGACGTGGACGACGCAGACGAAGCGAGCGACTCGGACTACACATACGGATGGCTGCGCACGCCACAGCGGGACGCATCAACCACGGCGAGCATTTTTGCTTCGTTTCTGGCTCGTTCCTCTCCGCCGCTGAGGACGCTATCGCTCTGCTTCGACACGTACGATCGCGAATTGGGCGCGTATCTCCGCTCGAGCCTGCACACGCTCGAACACCTCCACATATTCAGACGGCTTGACCGCTTCGCCGCAGACTTCCTACCATTGGCTGAGAGCTCTGAACACGCCCTATTGTCGTGGCTGGCGGCAGAGGGGGCGGCGTATCTACCACGCCTTAAAGAACTTGTATTCCGAGCGGGGGATCAACCGGGATATGAGAGTCTGGTGTGGTCTGTTTCTGAATGGTCGCGCCAGCAAAGCTCTTCGGAGCGAGACTGTGAATTCCCAGCCTTCCGTGTCGTTTGCGAAAAGGGCTTTTACGAACGAGGAAAAACCATGCCTCCGTCCGACTTTATGTGGTCTCGAACGCGACACGCGGAGATATGTGGTGTCTAGTCGGGTTTCCTCCAGACACTTCCCGAGATCGGATTGGGACATCGAGTGCCGGAGAGTGCGTCACCTTCTACACTTGACGATTCCCTTGTCGCATGTTGATTGGTTGACCTCCCCAGCGCGCGGACGCTCGTACGGCGAGTTCGATATCTTGTTTGAAAATAAAATCCCGACGTTGTACCATTGTGTCATACGCTTGGCTTCTACTTCACAGCTGTTGCAGCGCTCCAACTACATACGTTCTTCCCAAAAAACCTTCTGGACTGACAGCTGTTCACAGCTGTGCACCGTAACTCGGATTCACGACCGTGGTTCTGCCTCTGATCAATCAGATCCTTCAGACCCGGACAAAATACAGTTCTGGCTGGTTTTCATTTCACTGCACTTCCAAACTCGCCCTGCTCTTGTCTACCTTCTGTCTGCTGCGCAGGCCCGGCGGCAGAGCGGCCATACTTTGAACGCGATCTTCATATGTTTCTCGGTCCTCCGTACCGTGCAAGTTGGCATTCTTCCCGTATATTGACGCTGGTTCTCTCTCCAAATTCCTCGTCCAGAGGGATTTGTCGTACTTACGATTTGATTTACTCGATGGCATGTACATAAACCCGAAGATGGCCGATCACAGAGCTCTATTAGTGACCACCTGCATGTACTCGTCTCCTACGTTCATCCATGTCTATTTCCACCGTCCCAGAGCGTCGAACGCATCGTGCCAATCACATTTAGTCTTTTTCCCGTCACTTAGACTCTTAGAGTTGCCGTTTCCGACACGCTTGTCTCTCACCTCCATGACACTGGACGACGAGTGGACATGAAGCTAGCAGCTGCGGGGAAGGCCTTTATCTCGTCGGTGCGGGCGACGGGCGGGTGGCCGAGCTGCCATGAATTGGCGCGGCGATTGAATATTCAATCTCAACTCTTCGGGGCCTTTACAGCTTTCGCAACCCCTCGTCCTCCTGCCACCATGTCCAGCCTCCAGTGCGTGTAATTTCTCGCCCTATAATGTGCCCCCCACGAGCCATCCGTGCTAATAACTCTATCTTCAGACCCGACTATGGTGTGAATGCGTGCCTGTTCCCCCCTCTTCCCCAGATCTCCAAGGAAGATATCCGTCAAAAGGTGTTCACCCACCGCTCGTACTTTGGGCGTCCGACGCACGTCTTCGAGGACCGCCCGGACGATCCGAGCCCAGATAATGAAAAGTATAATGATTGCTGATCGATTCGGCGTAGGATCTAACGTTATTACCCCAGGTTCGAGCACCTAGGCGATTCGGTGCTTGGGTTCGTCGTCACGAGCCTTATGCTCGACATGTACCCCGGCCTCCGCGTGGGCCCGTCGACGGTGCGTCCGATTTTGTGGTCGTTGCTTGTGTGGCGCAGGCGCTTGATCGATTTCTCAGAAAGTGCGCGCGATGATCGTGGGCAACGCTACCTTGGCGGAGATGTGAGTCATATGCGTCGTATTCAGCGGGCCCGGTCGCTGATCTCGCGCAGATCCGTCAGGTACAAGTTGCCCGAGCAGCTCAGGCTCCATCCCGCCCAGGCAGTGACGCTGTGTGCATCCACCAACGTCCAAGGTTTGGCGTTCTGTTCGCCCCGTTCGACAATATATATACTGATGACGCCTCCCAGCGGATGTCTTTGAGGTGAGCGCGTTTCTATCTCTTTATCTGCTATAGACTCACCATTTCTAGTCCTTTATTGGTGGTTTGTACACTGATCAGGGGCTCGAGGCCGTCAAGACGTGGCTCAATGCGCTCTTCCGCCCGTACGCAAAGGCCGCGTACAACGTCGTGCGCATGCAGCACGGGCTGCCCCCGGTGAGCCCTGCCGCCTCGGTCGCCGCGCCCAACACCGTGCCCTCCTCGCCCCCTGCCTCCCCGGGCCTGGGCTCCGACACCACCACCGTCGGGCACCTCGCGCTCTTCAACCAGCACCTGCAGAAAGGCGCGCAGCGCGTCGAGTGGGTCTACTCGGACCAGCACCCGTTCGGGGTGAACTCCGCCCCCGCTGCAGCCGGCGACGTGTTCGGGCCGGGAAACAAGACTACGCCGGTGTGGGCGGTGCAGGTGTTCGTCGACGGTGAAGTCTTCGGGCGCGGGCGGGGGAACACGAAGAAGGCGGCGCGTAACGAGGCGGCAAAGCAGGGTCTTGCGCGACTTGGCGTCGTGGTCTGGTGCGGATTCTGCTCGTACATATTGCGTTTCAGAAGCTCATTTCATGGCGTTAGATGTCGGACAGGCTCGACATGGTCTCTCCACACTTCCGCTGGATGGACCCTCACGTCCATCCAGCGCTGGTGTGCAGAGGTTGTGGGTGGAGCTTGAAAGGCGGATCGATGATTTTATTGATTTAGAGTGGAATTTTTTTTTGGATGGAACGTGGAGTGGATCTTATTTCAATGGAGGTAGGGGGGTTTACTATGCCAATGTATGGTTTGTACAGCGTATCATCGGATGTTGTCCAGATCGCTCTGGAATGCATGCTGGACGTGAGCAGTCCCATTTGTCAATAAATTTTCTGCGTCTTGCGACGGATCAGCCGCTACCAGCCGTGGCCGTCGCGTCAGAATTGGAATGTCAGAGCGATCCTCGCGCATCGAATTACTCAGGCTCGGCCTACATAGCACTTCTATTTCCCATGTGCGGCGTATGTAGGAGGAAAGACAAAGGGGACGGCGAGGTATTGTATTGTGGACAAGGCAGAGCATTGTTGTGAGGGAGGGAGGGACGGCGCGACTACCTAAATAATAGGGGGATAATGTGGGGCGGCGGCGCGTGCTCACACAGAGCCCGTTGAGTAGAAGCGGTACCCGAACCATGCGGCGAGGAGGCCCAGAGGCGCCCAGTACATCAGGCTGATAATGTGGAGACCGTCGTCAGCTGGGAGGTAGGAAAAGGAGGAGCAATGCGTACTTGGAACCCTGCTCGACGGCCGCGGCGGACACGCGCGAGGCCTGGGCAGCCGCTGCGCCGGACTTGAGCTTCAGCTCCTGTAAGAGCGGGTGTTAGCTCCTGCATATGCGCTACGCCCGCTGTGCGGTACGTACGCTGTTTTTCTCGAATTCGCCGACATAAAAGCCGGGGAGGAGCTCGCGCGCCTCGTCGGAGTGGCCGACGTCCTCGAACGCCTCGGTTGCGTCCTGAGCTGTACAGAGGGCTCGCTCAGCACGGCGCCGGGTGGGCGCATGATTAACGGAAGAACGTACAAGCTTCCGCCAGGATAACCTCGTCGCCTCCTGGGTGCTATAAACACCGGCGGTGAGAATACGGGCGCGTAAGGGCGCCCTAGCTCACCTCATCCAGGAATTTGGTTACATCGTACACTGTACGTCGGAAAAAAAGGGAGAAAAAAAGGGAGAGCCAGTTAGACAAAACGGCGAGCTTTGATTGGACCAAGAGCAGAGATGATGCACCCTTTTCGTGGAGAAGGACGTAGAGCTTGTCCTTGGTGTTGTTGGCCCGCAGCTCGGCGAGGGTTACGATTTTCGCTTCTGACATGTCGGGAGGAAACAAGCTCGAGTGACAGAGAAGGAGGAGGAGGTGGCGATCTGAGTGAAAAGATGCTTACACGTCGGACCATTTGTCCTGATAGCCTGATATTTCCCACACGAGAAATCGCTATCTGCGGCCGCTGGCCGCGAAAAAGCGCGAGTATGCAAGGTATCTGGCAGAAAAGTAGCGGGCAATGTGGCAGTGTGCATATATAGGTATGGACCGAGTAATACATGTTGTAGAATACAAGAACAGAAAAAAAAACCTAGGAGAACGCGTATATGTATGCTCGGTTTAGTACTCGAATGACCATGGACAAAACTGATAACAGTTGATCATTCAAGCGTGGACCAAGACTTGGTCGCTCTTCCACATCACAAGTAGAGGTAACGAAGGCATTGGAAGCCGTGTTCCTAGGCATTAGCGAGTGGGCTGACTGGGGGGGCAAGGGGAAAATCGAAAAGGGCAGAAGAGAATCGTGAAAGTATGAGAAAATGGGCGAAATGGTCTGCATTGTCGTGGTCGAGGTCGAGACTCAGAAAAGGCAAAGCAAAAAAAAGCGCTTTAAATACCACGAGCACGTGATCTTATTTGTGGATAACAGAGCCAAACTCGGCTAAGTTCAACTTCACTTGAACTTTCACGGTGCCTTCAAGCTCCAACTGCAAGTGCTCCGAGTCGATGTGGTACTTTCTGAAGTAGACTGCTGTGCCCTTGTTGTTGGGTCAAGGGCCGATTTGGGAGCCGATCATCCAGCTCGAATGCGGAAACGCCAGAAAACGTTGAACCTGAGCCCGCAGCTCTGAGTCGCCTCAATGATTTGCACAACGGAACCCCTTCCGATTCTTACTAAAGGACTTTCTTGGCCATGGATCAGGCCTGGATCCGTGTTCCGACAGCAGTTACGTTTAGGGTCTCTTGCGGCGGCTCGAGTCTCGCCTCCTCCTAAGTCATGGATAAGACTCGGGATAAAATTAAGCCCAGCGCGGTCTCATGGTTCTCTCCTTTACCTTTCATCGTCAGATGCCCAACTATCTCTTACCGCGGTAGGTTTCGCCTCATCAATATCGTCGCCTCTAACATGTTGTAGACGGTCTTTTGCTAAATCCCGCCTCTCCCTTTTAGGCGCACTATTCCTCGCCTTGTTCCTCTTCTCTTCATCCAACTTATACTATGGGATTTCCTACGAAAGCTGTGGTCACAGTCTAGCTGCCCCCGTCCTTTATTCTCCGCCCGAGAGGAAAGTTATGTTCAATGTCCAGCCCGCTGACATGGTCGCCTTCGAACCCCAACCCCCGAATATGGACATCTTGGCGCCAACTTCCCACCCGTCGCAACGGCGTGAATGGATTACCGAAAACCAAAAAACCACCCAGGCGTTGTTTCAATGTATCGCGCAAGGGAATTGTGCCCAAAATCAGACTAAAGGTGCGTACAGATGGGCATTCGAGACGGCACGACTTCATTATATCCGCAGTGGTTATCATTGAATGTCATCATTTTGTCATGGTTAAGCAGGGCGGGTGGGCGGGTGGAGAAGGGATTTGGGCGTCCTCGACGGTAAGATCGCTTGGTGGTTGGGTACACCACCTGCTGACGATTCCGTCAAGCTACGGGCTCTGAACAACATGGGTTACAGTGTGGTCATTTCTCCCACCAGTAGAGAGCGCACCGTTCAGCTGTACCACATATTTGGAAGCCTTGTCAAGATGATCATTCTTGACCCTGAGCACAACGTTAAATGGGACACTGACATTGTGCGAACAATAGACAATCCGTCTGGGATTCCAGTGTGGCTGTGGGGAATTTCGATTTCATCTTCTGTGTTTTGTCCTAAATCTTTCGTAGCCTGTTTTCGTTCTCATTCTGGCCGTCGCAGTCTCATCTCTTGACACCGAAGTGGTCCCTGACCCCCGAGAACGTAAGCACTCCACACTTATCAGTTCTCGTCCGCAAGTGTTCACATTTCTACAGTACTTTTTTATGAATCCGTCAAATACGTATCTTGGCTACAGCATAGAAGAACAATGCTCCAGATTTCGCTTCATCCCCCACTCGGAGCGGGAGATGGACATCTGGGTCTTGGGGAAATCGATATCTTATTTCCAGCCCGAATATCGAGCTTGGGATCCGGATTTCTTCGACCTCGCTGCTAATTCAACCGGCGTTTCGTTTATAGCTGGCGTAGGCGGCCCAAATCAACACTACCGAGCGGGAAATAGCGCTTCGGAGGTCAAAATGGCCGCTAGCATCACCAACTTCGGTCCCCTGTCGCAAGATGAATTTTACAGCGTCCTCTCTAGGTCGCGCGCGATAGTGGGCATGTCGGCTCCGGTCCTGTTTGTTTCCTTCATTCACTTCGCACTGGTTAGCAGCGGCTTACAAATACGCACTATGTACAGGTCGCCCACACCGTACGATGCGCTGTGTTTCGGCGTCCCCTTCATCAATCCCATAACACAATGGGACCGCCAGAACCCGAACGATCGCAACAGGTGGCAGACACAGCACGACGGGCTGAGGCACCTCTCGCCGCCTTACGTCTACCATGTGCACAAGGGCGACCGAGACGGCTTTGTGCAAGCCATCAAGGACGCTATCGACAACCCTATTCAGAGGTGGGCCTGTTATAAAGTTTTGCGACGTGAAAGTTGACTTTGGTTTCAATAGCTACGTGCTCGACCGCATGAGAATTTCAGCCGTCGAATACCGACTCGGTCAAATCCTGGAGCATGACTGGCGTGCAGAGGCGGAGGAGGTGCTGGAAGAACGGAAAGTGAGTGGGGAAGGGGAAGTGAGTTGTTTTCTTCCGCATTCCATTCTGCGTGGCTAATCTAGGTTCCCTAGTTGTTTATAGTATAATGGCTAATGGCGAGGTCTCGAGAAAACATTCAACATACGTATAGATTCCTGTATTATTTTTCAACATGTTCAATTTGATCGGCCGATGTAAGCCGACGAGTTCGTGTCTGGTTTTTGCTTGAACTCGGTGTCTCGGTCACTTAATCTGTGAGCTGCGGCCGTTATCGCCCATTCACACGCACAATATGACTGTGGGATACCGTATGTACGTCTCGGGAATTTTACTGGGGAAAACCGGCATGTCCACCAAAACCGCGACTGCAATTTTGAAAGGAAGCATGATCAAAGAGGCTAAAAAGCTGGGTTCTTTGACTGGTGGACAACGATGTGCCCCTCGTCTGCCCGTACGTTGTCCGTAATTTAATTGTCTCGCGACCGGAACGAGGAGTTGAGGCGGCAAAGTTGAGTTTTGAACGTAATGGCATCCGGTTAGGCATTTTCACGCGCGACGAGATCCTGGTGAGGCGTTTTCAGGGGGAGTCATGGGTTTTCTTCAGCACGTTTGAGATCCGGATTGCACAAGGTTGAGGCAAGGTCCCGAGCCAGGGAATTCGTCGGAACGGCTCTGTGCCTTTGAATGCGTGTTGCTCGTCAAATTATTTCCAGAAAGGAATGGAGGCTGCGGCTGGACGAAGCCTTCAGAAAACTGTGTACGCCTGTTCCTTTGGCGAAGGAATCAGAGAATTCAGGATTGGCAAGATGTTTGAGCAATTGTAGCTGCCACTGGCACAGAGAGCAGTGTGGGTCATAATACTGGGCCGCAAGCAGATACCTTCAAATGAGACCCGTCCTCGTTGAAGAGCCAAAGGAGGCTGATTAGCAGAACGACGTGAGCGTCAACATCGAGCAGGATCGGCACTCGATTTCCTAATCAGATCATTGTGCCGCGGTTCCTCCAACTTCCTTCCTCCCCTCATGGCTGCCCTGCTCTCTCTGCTGAAGCCGGTGGCCTACGTGTCTCTCCCTTTTATTGCCCTTCAATCTTCTTCTCGGGGCCGATATTACACTCGTTCCATCGTGTATGTGAGCGCCATCGGTTTCGTCGCGACATTGGGGGCCTTTATCGCTGCCGGCTTGTCTCTTACTGGTCGGCGCTTCGACGTGAATCGAGCTGTGGCGCGGACATTCTACTATTTCGCTGGGACGGCCGTGGGCTTGCGCGTCGAGGTCGAGGGCGAAGAATGGCTGCAGGACTCGACGGATGGCGGCGCCCGACCTTGCGTGTTCATGGGAAATCACCAGAGCATGCTGGATCTGATTCCCATAGGCCGGTGTGTAACAGAATACTGCTCTCATCCAGCTAATCTAATCATGGCCACAGACTTATGCCGAAGCGGACGTCCATCATGTCGAAAAAATCGCTGCAATTCACGCCCCTCGGGCCGTTCATGCTCATGTCCGGCGCAATCTTCATCGATCGCGGGAACTCAACGCGCGCATTGCGCTCTCTGGACGCCGCCGTAAACATAATGCGGTCTCTCCGCGTTTCGTTATGGATGTATCCCGAAGGCACCCGCCACAACAGCGAGACTCCGGGCATGCTGCCGTTCAAGAAGGGCGGCTTCCACCTCGCCGTACAGTCCGGCCTCCCAATTATACCGGTCGTAACGGAAAACTACTGGCATCTCTACCACACAAACGTATTTGAGAGCGGTGCCATCCGTGTGCGAGGTATACATCGCAATTCTCTTGGTCGACTTCTTCTCACGCGTCTCGATAGTACTTCCACCCATACCCACCGCCGGGCTCACGGCTGCGGACGTCCCCGCCCTCGTGACGCTCGTACGCGACCAGATGCTCGCGGCCCTCGTCGACATTTCCACCAAATCACCCACCAAGCCTTCTACGGAGACGCCTGTCGCGCCTCCAGACCCCGCCTCCGTCTCTTCCGTCACCGCCGTCCTCTCGGACGTCGTGAGCGACCACACCGCTGCGATGCCCGAAGACGTGGTATTCGACGCCAAACCCGCGCCGGGCAGCCGAGAGTCTCTTGCGGGGTCCGCATTCGAAGGGGTGGCGGGGAGCGAGAATCTCACAGAGACGGAGGAGGACGACGAAGGTATGATCCTGGTGGGGCGACCGACGTAACGTGGACTGGGCTTTTTACATTAATGGATAGGTAATTCTAATTTACCCGTGCGCACCTCCTTATCTCGTACATCTACATAGACAGTACTGGTTGTAGTATCTCGACGGCGTACATATGTATTTGAGAGGTTTCGATCTTGGGGTCATCTTCAATCTGTTTCCTGTTGTCTTAAGCTGGTGACATTGGGGGTGAAATAGATTGGAAAAGCAAAGGTGTTTGCATTGTGAATATCATCATTGTAGAGAGCTTTGCATCAAAAAAATTCGTCCTCGAAGAATTATTTTTTGATAGACACCGTGCTGCGTGGCTGGGTTTTGGCAAAGAACGAGATAGAACCCACATTGAAAATTAGAGCATCGTAAATTGTCTCGTAGAAATTGCGCCCAGAAATCATGAACTGAACCATGATTCTGTACAGTCGACGATCTAGATGACGCTTTAACAAAAGAAATTCGGATGGACACCACATACTGGCGACTACTAACAGCGAAACAAGGTCACCATGTGTTGCCTCCAATTTTGACACAAATATCAACACCTCTTGCTTTCAAATTAACTAGCGGAGAGGTCATCTCCTCGAAATCCTCAACGAGTTCGTCGTCGACCAACTTGATCCAAAGGGTGAACGAGAGCAGTTTCGCTACATCGGCACCTCCATTAGAGTGGTGCCGCCTCCACCGAATATCCAACGAGCGGGCCATCATCTCGTAATCCGCATGCTCCTTCGAACGGAAACGATCGAGATGGATGTGCTCTAGGGAGGGAAGAAAGCGAGTTTCCGGGTTTGATAGCAGCTCGAACAAGTCGCGTGTGTACGGCTCTGTGAATCTGGAACTCGCACAGAGGCTTAATCTGGTGAGCGCCGGGAGTTGAGGTATTGATTTAACCAGAAAGTGGTGCATGGTGAGGTCTTCCAGTTCCGAGGAATGGCGGGCCAGAAAATCAAGAACCGAATTGCGACTACCGGGTAAATCAGGCAGCTTGAAGGAGCGGAGGGCGGGAAGGGTGAGGAGGGGCAGGATGATTTCGGGCTCATCATTGTCGAAGCCCGATAGGGACAACTTTTGTAGGCGGTGGTGTAACACTGGCACACCTATGTCAACCTCGTCCTCGTCGTCTTCATCGACTCCGAAGGCAAGTGAACATTCTTCGAGATTTTCAGCTTGTCGAAATATTTCTACGCAGTCCCCGAGAGACACAAATGCGCCGTAAAAATACGTTATCTGCTTCCGAGGTGCCATTGGGGCAGAAGGGGATAGGACACCGGCACCATCACTCAACTGTCTGAGCCGGGGCGCAAGAGAGAAAGTATGATTGATGTTCGGAAAACCGTCGGCGAACATGATCTCGACTGTCTCCAGGATAGGCCAGCGGATGGAGTTTGTCTGGACGGCCCGCCAGTCAACGTAGCGCCCGCCCGACAATTCAAGCTGTAGATGTTTTACGTGAGGCCCAAGCTGAGCAATAAGTGCCACTGATCTACATCGAAATCAGATTGCGTTTTACTCAAGAAAAGCCACTGCTCACTGGATTTTGCTCAAACAAGAGAGCATGTTTCCTTCGAGGGTCAGAGAAAGAGGGAGGCCACGAGTACGCCTAACCCAACCAATCGCAAAGTTCATTATCTGCTTGGGGGTTCTCTTGTCCACTGACAAGTATTTATCGAAGCGAAGATGCAGCGTTGTCCAGAGCGACGGATCCCCCAGCGCGATGTCGCGCCACGTCCTGCATACATGCAGGAAAATGAGGGGAGCTGGGCACTTCCAGTTAGCATCAGGTGTCGGCCATGGACTCCGAGCGATGCAATTTTGGAAAATTATGCAGACAATTTCGGAGGGTAGAGTGAGTACTGGAAATGCTAGGATGTCGAGCTGGCGGATTATTTTCCGCATCTGCTTTTTGTGCCCATCCAAAAGTGCCTGGTCCTTTTCTATGATGGCCTTGAGCTCTTCACGGCGCACCCGGAGCTCGGCGACAGCCGCGGCGGTGGACATCGATCGAGGAAAAAAAGCTGGAAAAATATCGATGGATCCGGAAGTCTTGTGGAGATATATCTGGTATGGCAAACGCGAGATTTGAGTCGGTAATCCCACCGTATGTAGTCCCTCAGATTTTTTCACCGCCAAATGAACCTAGTGAAAAATCTTGATATGACTGCCCGTTGAAAAACGAAAGGTTTGTTGAACTTTGTTTGCCTCTGTCATATCCGGCCCGGTCCTCCTGCTCTCTCTGCCAATGACCTCGCAAAAGTTTCCTGGCGCTTGGGTCGAAATTTCCGAGAAGAAGCAACTCCTGTGCGACCTTGATCACAAACATGCTGCGGTGGAATGCGAATTGCGTGCGACAGCGACCTATCTGGTATTAACATTGTCCGTCAAAATCACCACCCAGATCTTCGTCCATTGTTTCCCACTAGCCGGGCCTCAAATCCCATAGGTACCCTGGCAGAAGTCGTTCGGCCAATTGTCCTTTCGCTCGATTAATAATGACCTCCGACTGTTATAATACACCGTCCTTTTGAGCCTACACGCCTTTCGATCCTCCCAAAGATGCTTCGCTCGTATGCGCATCCTTTCCAACCTCTTTTCTGATAATCATCCTCCTTCAAGCAGGACCGGTCAGCACTCCTGCAACGGCTAGACAGCATAGAATCAGATGCATTCTGCGACATAGCGATCATCCAAGCGCGCTTTGACTATGCAAATAGAAGTCCGCCTTCTTGAACAGCTCCGAGCCGCATACATGCTCTTGCTGGACACTGCATCCCGCATGCGCCAAATACCACTTCTGCTGCCGCCGCGTGCTGGCTTTCATCGACCACACTGCACAGCGCACGGCCGGATGCCGGTATCCACACGGCGCAGGCTTTGAAGGATTCCGCGCGGTGGGACTTCTTGAAACTGCGTCGACCAAGTGTGGGTCCAATAGAAGCAGGCCGCGCCCAAGCTAAACGTCAACCTTGCACCTGCGCATGAGAGGCTTCTCGGTCTCCTTGATGCGGAACCCCTTCACGTCAGACGTGCGGCGCTGTTCGCGGATGTGTCGAAATCAAGATGGCTTATTTTGTTTGGTTACCCTATTGACTTTTCGTCAGCCGCAAGGTGCTGGCAGGGCTTCCGTCCCTACAGCCCAGCAGGCAAATTCTGCGGAGAGCCTGAGCGACTCGCACGCTCGCACAGACTCGAGTGCAGGCGGGTCAACGAGCCGCCCGCAACTCCAAGATTGCTTGAAGATTGCCCACACAAAAAATCAAATTTTGCTGTTTTCAGCTTTTCATGACTCGTACCAAGCGGTAAAAATCTCGCACTATGCCGCAGTTCATTTCTGGGAAAGAGACTACATCTGTCAGTGGCAGTGTTAGAAACCTCATGCATGGTCTCAAAACACGTGGTGTCAACTCGCACAAACACATAACCGCCCGGCCCTCAATTAGGCAATTACTGGAGGCAATCTTGTTTTCTTCACCTCTACATCGACCGTGCCCGAGATACCCCAAAATCAAGCACGAAGCACGAAAAAGAGAAAAAAAACTAGCGTCAATCATTCCTACTTTGACCAAGTCTAAGGTTAGGCTATGGACAGTAGGCGTGTCAGGTATATGTATGTACGTACGTAGTATAGGCAGGCGGGCAGGCAGGCAGGTAACGAGCGACAGGTGTGCAGTACGGACTATCGTACTATGCGTTCAATCGTATGTATAGACCAAGAAAGTCACATTAATGCGGAGACAGGGGCAGAAAAATCGTGAGGAGGAGCAGAAATGGACTAGTGGGAGTGAGAATGAATCGTGGCAGAATCGTGGCGGGTACGTATACGTAGGTAGGCAGGGGCGGAGAGAGAACAGAATGGAACGGAACGGAACGAATAAGATAAGTATTATGCATAAGTTAACTTTGGATGGATGGAGCGAACGTCTGGTGCTTCGTCTTGCGATTGGGACGGAGATCGGCGCGGTTTCGACACGGCGCGGCGCAGAGCGCAGTTGGAGAGCAGGCGTCCACCGTCGACCGGCTGGCTATCCTTCTCGGCCGCTGCTGCTGTCCGCTCGCTCGCAGGAAACGAAACCTAGCGTCCTCGTCCTCGTCGTCCTGCGCCCGGTCGGCAGAATCTGTCTGGGGTGAATGGAATGATATAGGTATATTACGCACAATTCTGATGGTCCTGGCACGGACATGACAGCGCGAAAGGCGTAGTAAAGGAGCCTCCTTGACTTCTGTTGTGGCCCACAGAAAGGTAAACATGAAAACTTTGACGCCATTCAAAAAATCCTGAGGTAAGATAGGGGCTCGGTGATTTCTGGTGGAACACGTTATATTCCCACTATCTGAATGAATGTAATGAATGAAGTGGGTTGTTGGGTGGCCCTATCACAAATTTATGAAGATTTACTGATCGCATCGACATCAAATTTCCTTATATTGGTTTGAAATGTTGGCATCATTGATCCCAATCGTCGAAAGATTTCTTTTGGTAATTAGTTCCCACCATCGGCCCATTGTTCCCACCCTATTGTCTTTCCATTGTGTGGCTAGGTGGCAGCACCTATATTCTACTTTATCCCTGAGTTTCTACGGTCATCCCAGTCCGCATCTTCTACCCATCATTTTGGTTACTAGGGCCACTGGAACGCTCACTGTCGTCTTGCCTTTGACTGTTGTCGCCGGCGCTCCGGACGTTATGCTTGGTTTAGACTGGGTCGCATATGTGCGACAGCTTATGCGGGATACCGCACATCCCATCCCTACGTCCTTCGATCCATTCACTATCAGTGCAGGATGTTCACTTTATAAAAACCTCGAACACGCACTTTTGCATGTGCGTGCGTCTTCTGCAATAAAGTACCCTGTAAACCTGTCCACGAGAGTGCTTCGGTCTCGTTGTTGTCACTGTCACTGCCACTTCCCACTTATTTCCAGTGGAACTCCTGCTTGATATATGTACTACAGTTGGAGCTCAGGCTGTGCCTTAAATCTCCTTACATAAACTGGTAGTATAATATCTGCCCATCGCGAGGAGCGACCGAGGGTCGGCAACAAGTGGCGGTCGTGCATTTTGATTGTAATGGGCGACGGTGCATTTATTAGGTGTGATTCCTGGTCTCTCCGAAGCTTTTGACTCTCTTCCACTGTGTTGCATGCTGTTAAAGCTATCCAGTTGGTGATGCCTGCATACCAGGCTTTTCAGCAAAGCTGGCTGAAAACGGGTCAGAAATGCACAGATGTACCCCAAGGTTGGCGGAGCTGGAATATACGGCTGCTCTGATACTTGAAATTTGTACATGGATGAACATTATTCACGCACTTCTACACATTGCGTAAGTAGGCAGGTAGGTAGAATCAGGACCACAAAAAATTGGTGTTGAATTCAAATTGGACATCACACCCTGAGCCGCAATCTGAAAGACTGGAACTCTTCCTCCTTCGATACCTACGATAGTGGGCTTTGCCGCGCTAGCGGGCCTACACATTACTTATTATCCTGGACGACGTTGACATATAATGTCCAACAGCGGTGACCAATGGCCACCGTTATCCACTGGCGGCCACCGGTGGCCACCAGTGAACTTTGCAGTTCCGGGTATATTAATCCCGCTTTACCCGAATTGAGTCGAACCTTTGAAAAAGGTCTGGCATTCTTTGGGAGGCCCTCATGGCGTGGCCTTGCTGGGATTTATAAAACCGTTGCCGTTGCAGGAGATTACGGGCGAAAACTGGGGTCTAAAACAGGAAAATGAGGCCTTGGCTGGTTACGCTCTTGCGTCGAAAGAGGGATGGTTCGAGTGTGGGTGTATGTGTGTTGTCCGTTGACATTTTTTGACCAAGCTGTGTTTCATATGAAACCCTGATTTCCGTCTCAGAATTCTTTATAAATTTTGACCGGTCGTTCAATTAGGGGCAGTCAGAGTAGAAATTAAATACCTGATTCTGAGTCGATTCTGACGCCGATTCTGACTCGATTCTCGGAATTGTTTTGCATCAAAATCATGTGAGAATCGCTCAGAATCGACCTCAACTTTGACCATCATTTTTCTGAAGTCGATTCTCGAGTCGATTCTCTCCAATTTATATATTTTCCCCACGTCCTCTCAAACATCGCGGAGCGCTACCTACGCACCCTATGACGATTTATTTTTTGCTTCTTGGATGGATTGAGCCAGTGCGGCTTTGGCATCGGTCAGCGGCACCTCTGTGACTGAATCTGCAACCGGCGTAGGCTTTTTGGGACGGCCCCGCTGTCTTTTCACAGGTTTCCTCCATCTTCAAGTTCTTTTGCTTCGGTGGCAGCGACAGCAGCGGCCTTCAAGGCCTTCTCGGAGATTTCGGCTGCTCTCTAGGGCATAGCGACAATAGGACAGCGATCGGCGAGTGGCGAGCGGAGCAGCAGCAGAAACAAAATATATATTTGTCAGCACAACTTGAAGTAGGAGTCACAAAGCTTGTAGTCGAGGAGAATCATATTTTAATTAAAACCAGAATCGCCTCAGAATCATTGTCGAATCGCCTCCGGAGGTGGTTTTACAAATTAAAGTCGATTCTGATTTTCGATGATTCTCCCACGCTTAAATAAATCAGAATCGCCGTCAGAATCGGCTGTCAGAATCACCTCAGAATCGACGAGAATCGTCTACTCTGACTGCCCCTATTGGGACTCGATAGAAAGTTATGGACAGCGCTAGCATTGAAGTGGTGATCTTCCATTTAAACAGATCGTTAGCTACTCATCCACACGCAAATAGTATATAGCCCACCCGAGGCCCCGTGAAGCTCCCCCAAAGGGTTGTCCGGAAAATAAGCTTTTTTAGGGCGAAATTTTGTGATTTCCTTGTCCGAACATAAGCTTTTTTAGGGTCAAAATTGGGCGCCCATTGTCTGGATATAAGCTTTTCTAGGCCAAAATTCCGGTGCAATCACCATGTTTATGAGGCCGATCAGACCTAACAGTATAGTGGTTTATGTGCACATTTAATAAAACCAGGTGTATTTTCCCATTTCCATGGTTTTTTCGTCTTTTTGAGCACATGTATAAGTTTTTTGGACTCCTCAATCTTTTAACTCACTGTGTAGATAGAATTACCATTTGAACAATTTTTATGACCGTACTAAAAAAGTTATACTCAAGTTCAAAAAAAGAAAGTTTCTTTTTTTTCAAACTTTTCCTTTTCTTGCAAGATGATTGTTTTTTGAACATGAGTGTTTTTTTTTTTTTTTGAGAAAGAACTTTCTTTTGTGTTCAACACGAAACTTTGTTTCTCCGGTCAGCAAAATAAGTTCTGTGGGTGGCTGTGCTAACCCTAAAATGATGGCTGTGCGGCCCGTTCGCACCCTCATCCCTGTGCAGATTCTTCTGGACGTGGAAAATCGGCAACACCACGGGCAGTGTTGATACTTGCCTGCCTCGTGGCCAGGGGCCGATGGACCCGTGCACGGCACATGCTGGTGTGGATTTGTGCCATACTTGGCGTCAACACTGAGCACACCCTTCAACAGGACCTTCAGAACGTAGCAGACCAGGGGTGCCGGTGCTGGCACTATTACACCTAATACAGAAATCATGTCCTTTGGGCCCATGACGACCGTAAACATTGCAGCACTGCCGGCGATGCCGACGTACAAACAGCCGTTGAACGGGCCACACGGCCATCATTTTAGGGTTAGCACAGCCACCCACAGAACTTATTTTGTTGACCGGAGAAACAAAGTTTCGTGTTGAACACAAAAGAAAGTTCTTTCTCAAAAAAAAAAAAACACTCATGTTCAAAAAACAATCATCTTGAAAGAAAAGAAAAAGTTTGAAAAAAAAGAAACTTTCTTTTTTTGAACTTGAGTATAACTTTTTTAGTACGGTCATAAAAATTGTTCAAATTGTAATTCTATCTACACAGCAAGTTAAAAGATTGAGGAGTCCAAAAAACTTATACATGTGCTCAAAAAGACGAAAAAACCATGGAAATGGGAAAATACACCTGGTTTTATTAAATGTGCACATTGACCGCCATATAACAGGCACGGCACGACTCGGCATTTCTTCTAGTCAAAAAAATTCCTTGCCCTGGCAAACGGCGGCTTGGGAGCCGGGGAGCCAAAATTGTATTTTTACGACAGTTTAGCAAAATTTAGCAATACACATGACCACCCTTGTCCGATATAAGCTTTTTTAGGCCCCAAATCCGCCAAATCATAAGCTTTTTTAGGGCAGATTTCAGCTTTTTTCCGGACAACCCTTTGGGGGAGCTTCACGGGGCCTCCCACCCGCTCGACCGACGAAAGTTAGTAAATTCAGCCTCTACAAATGTTCAACCTCAAAGTTCTTATTTTGTTGACCATATGCCTCTCTGCCGCATACGGGGTTACCGTTGCTGGTAAGATACACTCTTGTGCTCTGACTACGCTAAATTCCTCTCGATAGAACCTGTGAAGCGTGTCACTGTCAAACAGGCTGGCGATGCCGAAGACGGTATCGGGGGGTTTGTCGCCACTCCCTCCCTCATGGACCCGGAAGACTCGGAGTAGTATGTCATGCCCTTTCTAAGGAACCCTGCAGTTAACGTTGCCTCAGGAAACACTCGTTGGCATAGTCTGCCTTGAGCGGAAGAGGGTATATACATCATGACGTACTATATCTATTATACGTGTGCTTAAGGCCAATGCTTCGCATGGCAGTACGAGTCCTTGGGGTCCTTGTCTTCGGAGTTTCAAATATATCTGATTGCTTGTATAATATAATAAGAGATACATAGTAGTAGCATTTGAGTAGTATCGGAAAGAATCAGAAGTAACATCGTGAAAGAAAATATGCTCATTATGTCGGGCGCAGATGCTCGGGCAAGCGATCGCGCCGGGGCTCCTGGGCGTAGGGAGGGAAGGGGACGGGGGGTGACAGGGCGGGGCGCGGCCAGCGCTGGCTCCGCGGTGAAGGCGTCCAGGACGGAGGTCGCGGAGCATCTGTGGAGGTGTCAGCGATGGTGCGGTGTTTCCGGGAAGGGGGAAGAGGGTTTGGGATGGGACGGATGGGGGGACAAGGGACGGATGGCGGACGTCGGCAAGGAGGAAAGGAAAGGTAGAGGGGGAAGTGGGCGTCCAATGTGGCGCGCACCGCTCAAACGCGTCGCTGAAGACAATCCCGTGGTCGGTCAGCGGGCTCCGTCAGGGCGGGGAACCGGCGTAGGTGACGTCGAATTTGCTTGGGAGGGGAGGCGATATATCAGCCTGCGGTAGATATGGAGGGGAAAGGACGCGAGAAAAGGCCGGAGAAGAGAGGAAAGAGGGGTAATGAGGAGAGGAAGGACAACAACGGGGCGGATGTGGGGGAGCGCATGCGTGTGGGTGGGGGACGCCGGTTTCCGCGTAGGTGGGAGGATGTCCGGGGAAGGGCGGGGAGGGCGGAGAGGGGGCGTCCGGGACGGATCGCCGGCGTCGAGGATGGGGCGCAGACGGGGCTCGCGGGGGTTTAGAGGGGAGTGACAAGGCTGCGTTGGCGTCACGGCCTGTAACTTTTTTGTTTGCCAGATTTCTTGCTTTTCTTCTTTCACAACCTCTTACTTTCCAGTATCAGGTGTTCTGCAGTTCCTGTTTGACATTCTCTTACCTTCAAACTGCAAGTTGTTTGCAGTTCCTACTCCAACTAGAAAAATTCTTGTAAGTTCTCCTGATTTCATTGTTTTATAGTCTCTTACCTTCTGGCTGCAAGGTGATCTGCAGTTCCTTTGTGCATGGTTAAGAGAACCTTGCCCTCCCTATATTTTGTGCCGGCTCGTTAGTAAGTTTTCGTGCAGCCTGAACGAAAATCTCGGATTATATTGCAAACCCAGGATGGCGAGACGGATCCCTTCTTCTGTACGGCGTACGCGACGCAAAATTCTGCGGATTATGTGAGTTCTTACTTTTTATATAATTCTTATCGCTCACCAGAGCTCCAATAGTGGGAAAATAAAAAATGCAAAGCACCACATCCGGGCTCTACTTGCTAGGCGGCGTACTTTTAAATGTGAAGGACCTGGGCTGGTGTATATTACCAGCCGGGTTCCGACTTTGAAGTGGGACGCCTATATTCGCGGCGATATTCAGTTAGCCGAATTCCTGGACGCGTTGGAGGTAAAAGTGGGACATACGGGTCACATGTCCCAACGTCAACGGGCATACCGTGTCTGTGCTACAGGGATCACCATCCGTTGGCATGTGGCGTTTCGCGCGCGCAAACGCATTCTAACCGGTGAGTGTTAGTCATTTCGCCTCTTGTGTCTAAAGTCGTTGGATTGCAGAGGCAATCACTCATCTTCTCCTATACGACATGGGCGCGTTTCCTTCCGTGTTTCGTTGTCCTGGCTGTGCAGTTTTCCATCGGGAATACGTTCCGTTTCGTTCTATTGGCAGTTTTTACGGTTTGGAGCGCGTGGTCATTCAAGCGATCGAGATGACTGGTCAGGTCGTGGTCTCAAAGTAAGACTTTCAGTTTTTTCACAGACGATACTCAACCTTCACAGTTGTAGAGTTCTGTTAAATTCCACTGTATAAATACGCAACAGACATCTGTAGATAAATTTTCAGTATACACATTTGTAGCATGTTATTCACTCACGGTACACAAGTATATTTTCCGCCTATAAATGTATATTAATATTCGCAATACTAGACAACTTGGTCTCAGCCCTGTCAGTATGCGAGCTTATAACGTAGGCGAGCGGGAAACTCACTCGTAATTTCTAAAAAGTCCGTCTGGCGGTCAATAGTGGCCAATTTTAAAGTTAGTACCTAAGGTGGAAGCGTTCATCGGCTTCGTGTCGTTATTTACGGGTTCCTCCCGCAATGAGTATCGGCGTTAATCAGTATATATAGACGCGCCTCAATCACGTGTCATTAATACGTGATGGCCCGTGATCGTTCGATACACGTAACAGCGAGGTGGGATTTTTTACATGGGCAGTGCTTGAGGAATACAGGGTTATCATGGATATCTGGGCGTCTGACTTTTATGACGGTTCATATTGAAACATGACGAGCTACTTACTCACCGGTGCAGCTCGTAATCTGCGCGTAAAGGATGCACGACGAGCCGTTACAGACCATCTAGTAAATTTCGTGCTGCTGCCTCCAACTCTACTGGGAACCGTGAGAGGATAGCGATTGTGATGTCGAGGACTTACTCAAGGTCGGCGAAACGTTGATGTATGTGTACACACTGGTGCTCCGTATAGTCTTCAGTGGTGCAGAACTGAAAGCGCGCGATGACAGATCTTCCGACGCCATGACTCACCAACCGATCGGGAGGCCCGACGGGAACCCAGTGAATCTACCGAGCATTCGATCTTTTACTTTTATACTTATCGCACTCACTGGAGCATATGTTTACCCACCTCCCGCCCTTTGTACAATCACGATTTTGCGTATATAATGGCGCTGAGTTTCTCAGTTTCGCTTATATTGTTTAACCATGTAGTGTTTTCTATATCTTTGAAAGAGCAAATATGTCTGCAGGATCTGCGAGTTGTCATCCCGTCATGATACCAGACTTGATTATTTTTGTCGACAATTAGACTCGTGTAGTGGGATCTGACGTGCGAGAAATATATCAGTCCACGTATCCTCAATTTTTCCGTGGGACCACCAGATCGCATCAATTCTATTTCTTCTTCTATTCGTAGGTTGTTGATTCCGACAGACAGAAGCAACAGCTGGGGCACCTCGCTGAGCGTGGTCACTCTTCTTAATCTGCTGGGTACGGGACTCAGTCGGCACTGAGGACAGCGATTCACGTATCGGTCGAAATGATAACGTATCCAATCCGAGACCTTTGGACCTTCCGGATACATCTCAGCGAGTTGCCTTGAAAACGTCACGTCTGTGTACTCATTCAATGTATCTGTTGTACCGGGTGCGTGGTATCCACATGTCTCACATGAGGTCGTAGCTGACGCGTAGGTCTTCCGGCTTGTTAGCGCCAGGAACAGCGAGTCAAGTGATATTCCTCTAGGACCCCAGGGGAAGTTTGCCGGGTTCATGAAATTCAACAGAGCTCGTACGTCATCGCGAGCTGCCTCAGGTCTATCAGGAAATTCTCCGCGCTTCATACACCACAAACCTAACAATCCACTGTATGCTGTCAGTATTGTTGTCCATCGATGTAAGTCCTCTGTTATGAGGCAATCTAAAGGAGTGAACAGGGAGTCATACCCGCAACTGTAGTCTGTACTGTTCCATATTAGTCCAATTGGTGCGTTGCGTACCACCTCTGTTCGTCCGTCCACGGCTCTTTTTTTGCGTGCAGTGCCAGCATATGCATCTTCGGCTTTCCTTTTCGCCGATTGTTTAGGTTTTGAGGTATCCTCGGATTTCTTTTTTGAGGCAGCTGCATTTTTAAACGTAGGTTTCCATTCACCATACTGAGTGTTGAAAATATCGTCTTTGCCAGATTTCCATTTCAGGGTTGTGTGAAAATGGTTGGGTTCAGCGTAATTGTTACCTCTCCATTTTCGATAGGAAGTCAGCAATTGGCCTCTATAGACGCCGGCTACACATCTGGGTAATCGGCCTTCGTATCTCAAAGTCGTAATTTCGTCCAGAATTTCCAATTCTCTGAACTCTTGTCTCAGATAACCGGACATGCCTCTCGTAATTTTATTGGCGTCGAAACCTTGAACGATAACCGTTCCGGCAGCTTTATATCCTCTCGATAATGCCACATAGTAAGCACGATGGTCACTCAGATTGTTCAGATGACAGAGATTAGGGTTGCGAGACTTTCCTTGCGAAGCGTGGGCCGTCATACCAAAATTAGGAAGCACCAGCACCTGCTCGCGCGTCACCGATAACAATGAGTCGTCATGGAGCAACAATGTTACATGCACACTGGTTCTGCCAATCGGAACGACGTTTAAAGGTAGGTCTGGTATCTGAACATCTCGCGGTGGATTGCAGAGCTTCACAAAGAGGGTGTCCAGAACTTGTAAACCATCCTCGTTATGACGAGCGTCCCAGCCTACCACAAAGCCTTCTTGGCCTTTCGTCATGCACAGCTCCGTGGCTTCGTTCGCCTTGATCATGACAGGCATGCCAACACACAATTTCAAGCATCCTGGTATTTGCTCGGTATTGAATGTTGGTGGGACTTTCCATATCTCGTTCTGAAGATTGGGACCCATGGCTTTGAAATGCGCCTGCTCGCAGTTAGCCCACTTATATCTATCGACTGCCCTGATACTCAATTTGTCTACGCTATAGAATTCCTCCAATTCCTGGCCAGTGTCGTTAGCGAATCTCTCAGCACCGAGGTCATTCATGCAATCCTTGTGTATATTCCATGAGGTGATCATTGACACGTTTCTAAATTCTTTGGAGTCTAGATGAGGATTTCCTGGTCTATCACTTGCAATTCTCGTACGTAGAAATTCTACATCTTCCGGCGTGCATGCTCCGTAACGCATATTTTCCAAGGCCGTTCTCAATTTAGCGTCCATCGGTGTCTGTTCTCTCTGCCTCATATTCTGTCTCAACAAGACTACAGTGTTGAATTGATGCCACAGTATCCGTCCAAGTATCGCGTTCTGCGTTCTCGTGTTCGTAGTAGTGTCCAACGCGACTACTCCGCTGTATAAAGATTGACCTGTCATTGGTGGCAGTTGTGCAAAGTCGCCCGCAACAATCATATTTAATCCGCCAAATTCTACATCATGCCTGTTTCTTGCTTTTGCTGCCTGGCTCGCTATAGATTGCAGGTCGTTACACGAAACCATAGAGATCTCATCCAGCAGCACGTACTCAACGCCTTGTATACGCTCGTTCACACCTGCTATGGAGGCTGCATCGTTTTGAATACCGTCTACATCGTCTTGATTTTTGCTCTTTGTTTCGCGCGGAATCTTGAATACAGAATGGTAAGTAGAACCGTTGAGAAGAGCTGCGGATGACCCAGTCGGACCCAGTATTATATATCTGTACTCTTCTTTTCTTTGCTTAAAGAATTCAACTATTGCATGAAACACTGCTGATTTTCCAGAGCCACCCATTCCTCCCAAGTACATTTTTAAAGGCTGTTTACCTTCACTATTGTCTGATGCATGGTTAGCCACAATTCTGAACGCTCTTTCCTGTTCCTTGTTCAGAGTGGCCAGGTTGCAAATGTCGTCCATCAACTTGTTGTTATCCTCTTTACTTATCGAAATTTTGGGTTTGAAATAGTCGTGAGGCAGTATCTCAACTTTGTCTTGAGTATTAGTGTTCATCCGCTCGTTACTTTCCGGCGCAGGCATGTTCGCCAGTTTGTTTGTTATGAACTGTTGACGTTCCGCTTTCACGATTTCCATCCACGTGCGTCTTGCTTTATAAGGCGGCATCAACCGATCGGTATCGGTGACAGGAAGTCCGTTTCTCGATGCATTTAACCACTTGGACCCTTGCAGCATGATTCGCATGTCTTTGTGGCTTTGCCAATAATTCTCGGTCTTCCTCCCTCTGACACCATCCTGATGCGGAGGCATGTCTTCTTCCCCGTACAATACATCACTGACATCGTTCGCAAAATCGTCTCTGTAACCCAGTATGGATTTTTCCGGTTTCTCACCTCGCTCAGCCATTTTTTTCTCATTATGGCGTAGTGATCATCTCTCGCGTCGTTACACTCATATCTGATGTTGAAGTTCTGAATTAATTCAGTCTGCCTTTCCGTAAACTCATATTCGACGAAGGTTTGGTCCCAGGTCGACAAGTCGTCTTTCAAGTCACCAGGTGATCTCCATACGCGAAACAAGGTCAGCATCGTCATGCAATAGTATTCCCGATCGCCTTTGTCTGCTCTAGGCATGGCACCTCCGATGAAGTTAGGTATCGTGGTCGTAAGCTTGCGGAAATCGCAGTGCACAGAGTGGCTCCTGATCAGAGGATGGCCTTTGAGGAACGGGTGTCGAACAATGCGGTACGCCTTCCTCTTTCTCTCTTCTTTCTGTACAACGGTTTCGTCGTCGTCGTCAGAGGCCCACTCGCTCTCTTCGTCAGATAGGTTTGAAGCAGCATCCAGGTCGCTAGTATCATCTATATCCTTTTCGATGAAGTCCTCCAGGCCGTCGTCGTAATCAGAGTCTTCGTGTTCATCGGTATCGTCCTCATGCCCCGACGCGAACTTCGAATTGTCCACTATACCGTCCAACTCGTTGTTGAGTCTCATCTGCTCCTCAAACTCCATTATCTCTTGTCTCGTGCGCGCTTTTTTGTCTGACGTTTGGATCCATTCGTATAGAGTCACGTTCTCATAGGCCACCGGCCTATAAACATAGTCATCTACTGCGGAAGAGGCAACGAACGACCCATCCTGGTTTCGTACGGTCAGTTTGTCTTCTACCTGTAACTCTTCTTCCTGGCCGTTCTCTTTCATCCAGTAGTTGCTTACGAAAGAAACATACTGTCTCCAGGAGAAATTCACATATTCGTGGCTTTTATAGTGATCTGGGTTTCCCAACATATAGAGAGAAGCCATCGGACTCCCGGTTTCCATTTTCGTGGACATTGAATTGATCATTTGACGCATCAGGGTTCGTGCAGTTTCTACTCCATCATTTCCCGCATTTAGCACGTCTTCATTCCGCTTAAAGACATCGAACACGGATGCGAAAGCCTGGTATGTTTTCAATCCCAACTTTGAGACATAATCAGATACATAGGAAATTACAGCCTTGACGGAGGTTCCAGAAAGCAGGCTGGTGACGTCCGTATTACATCTTGAGAAGAACGTTACCACTTTCGAAAAATTATTATCATTGCCTCCAGTTTTTTAATATTTATATGCCCATCGTCTTCGACGGTCGTCTCCGGAAATACATCTCGTGGAAAGCGCGCTTTACAAATTCCAGTCTTGGTTAGGCATCCCCGTCTTTCGTGATAAGTGCGTTTAACTTTTTTCTTTTTCTTAAGACCTCGCCAATCTTTTTTCTCGTCGATCTCTGCCTGCTCTTGAATAGAGGTGCGGCACGTATGCAGGTTTGAACGGATTAGCAGGTCATCAACTTCATGCGTGTATCTCTCCCACCACGCTGTCAACGTCTGGCATTCAATACAGTTCAGGTTGTCTCCTTTCGCGTGGTCGATCGTACACATGGGCGGCGGCACGGAAGGCAGTGTTAGTGTCGGAACGGTGTAAGTCTCGTTACATTGGGCGTCAATTTCCTCGGGACTGGCTTTAGGATCATATTTCATTCTTTCTTTAACCTGCGCTATTGTACCGTTTATTAGTTCGCCTTGGTGAGCGGCTTCCAAATAAGCGATTAACTTTTGCTGAAACACGGAATCTCCCCCAGTTAACCTATCTCTTATGACTTGCGGGCTCGGTGAATTTTTTATCCACAACAGCAAATGCAAATGCAGAGTCAATCGACCTTGTTGTTCCACGGTCGCGTAATATGCATCTGTGTGACCATACAAGCCCGGCAGCTCAGATTCCCAGCACAGTACGTCTTTCAAGAACACTTGGACCATGTAGTGAAAGAATCGAGCAGCAGCTACAGGGTTGTTGGACATCAGTTTGTTCCTTTCATCTGATTTAAGGAGTTCAGGACGATAGACGGTGTCCGTACCGGCGTAGTACAAGGCCAAAGGATGAGCTGCATCGTTCCACGCCATAGTAACAAACCACGATGGTGCCCCTTTAAACGAGGTAGTAGACCATATCTGATTCCGTTGATGTTTTTTTGATGTGGCGGAACCCATTACATGCGCACCTATACCATCCAAATCATGCAGCAGAGAAAAACATTGTTTCTCGGCGTCAGTTTCAGGTTTAACATGTTCACCGGCAGACATTCTATCTGCTATGTTCGCAGCCACTTCTGGATCTGTCGCCATTAGACGGCACGATATATCTCCAAATTTCGATCTTGTCACAATAATTTTCCCGCCCACTACAGCACCTTTCAACTGCTCTTGATTGAAAGCCACCATCGGAAAATACGTATCCCTTTGAAAACGTTTATCATGGTAAAGCAGCAAATTTCTTTTGTGGACTTTATCTGACATTCTGGACCTGTGCGCTTCGTGGCCAATGCCCCCTTTTCCGTAAGGAAATAGCCAAGGGAACATCCCTGGGTATGCAGCAACGTTATTGTACATCGATTCCGGTACGTCACTGCGTCCAATGCCGAGCATGCTACCTTTGTTCGTCAAATGGTCCAGGGCAACCATAATAATGTTTTCATCGACGCTGTGGAATATTCTGCACCCGTAAGACCATGTACTGCGAAGGTACACTCTCCACTCTGCGTACCGTGCTCGTCATTATTATCGAAGACGCTACGTGCCTCAGTAGGTATGGAATGATCCTCATCATTCGTAGTCCTTTTATAGTCGACTACAACTGGCACATCGCGCAACGCATACGAGGCCAGATTTTCTTCGGAAATCTCTAGATCTGCGTAACCCTCGTGGTTCAGCTTCAACCAATTCAAAGCGGCGGCCACTTTATCGCGTCTGACGAGCATTGGAGTACGCTCGAAGTCTTCAGGAGTTGGCGCTGCAGACCCAGTAAACACGAAAGCTAAGACTTCGTTCATTTCATCTTTGCTTGGTGGCAACTTATGATAAACTTTCAAGGCTGGCTGCGCGAACATGATGGCGTTGGCATGCATACGTACCCGTCCAGAGTTCACTCTAACAACACAACGATTGTGTCTAATTCGTGCAATCATAACTTGCTCGGCATATTTTAAATCATCCAGCTCGGGTGGGATCGGCCCTATCCAGTTGTAGTTCGCCAAAGCATCCACCGGCACGTTCCCTTTGGCCAATACTTCTTCACATTGCGTGCATATGTTATGGCACCCGTCTGCCAGTATTGGTCCGTCAATTTCCTCAATAGGATCATCTACAGAGTGACGCTCTTTACGTGTTACTCCCGATCTTTCCAACTTTTCGAGAGGACCAGTATAGTCTTTCAGGTCAGTCAAATTGAACTTTTCCGTCAATCGGCCGCAGACCGCGCATCCGGCCTCTTCGAATCGTTCAGGTAAAAACGCAGACGCGGTGTTTGTCAGTATTCGGTGCGTTGTGAATTCAGAAACAGGGGGCGGGGGGAAATTCGCTCCTCGCAACCTGTTTTCGCATACTTTCCTGATGTAACGATATTTCTTGGCTTCGTCACGAATGGTACGGTTACGTTTATCACGATATGCCAAGGAAAAAGTTTTTTTCTTCTTCTTGAGGTACGCTTTCGCGTTTTGTTTGGAACGAACATCCTGCGGAAATTGGCATCTCATGATAGATATAATTCTAGCACATCGATCGCAGCTATGTTGAAGCATCAAAGCCTTCGCTTCATCGACACTCAATTTGTGTAACATTCTCACTTTGTGCACTGCTGCCACAGTGGTCAGCTCGCTCCGTGTCAGGTTTGGAATCACGTCTGACAGAGGGAGCTCGACTCCTACAAAGTTGGGGTTTTTCTTCAGAGCATGATCCATTTCAGTGAATAGGCACTGATACTCAAACAAGAACTTTGCAGATGCAATGTTCGGAATGGCACGGTCTTGCAAGACGTGACGCACGATGGCCACACTATCCCAGCGGTTTTGACGTCCACCCCCTCCAATTAATAGGGAAAGGGAAGTAGCAACCTGATGGTTTGAACGACGCTCGGCCGCATGACGCAGTCGCAAAGCTGCCAGGCAACATTGTATCGACTTATCCACAGCGCCGAACGCAGGGAGCACGAATTCAGGTAAAATAGCGTGTATAGGAGCATAATAGATGCACTTTGCGATGTTCGCATACGTGTACATCAAACGTGAACCGAGTCGAGGGCAAGGGAGCCACTTCTTGCCTGAGACGGGCATAAGCATACGAAAGCACAGATATCAAGGCAGTCGCTCACTTGAAGACTCTCTCGGACTGAAAGTCGATGTAGTATGTCGGTACTGGTTCGCGGATATGATGGTTGGGCATGGTGAGGAATACATCTTTGGAGTAGACGATGGCGGAAGAGCGGGCATCCTAACGACCAACATTATTAATAGACACGTGATGTTACCGATCGGTGACTCCGAACCCACCACGTTGCGCAAAATCTATCCGGCTTGAAACTTCGTCAAAACGAAAAGGTGTGAAAGACTATTGTTGACCCTATATTCAAATAGCTTCCTCCCCCCTTTTTAAACATATATATATATATATTTTTAATTTTGAATTTACAAAATAACTGATGGATTAATAGATGCCGAGCTCGTCGATGGACCGAATGCCGAACGATATAATATTCATGATATTCATGTTGGTACTGCTAAGCAGCAGACCACCGCAAGACTACAGAGAGCTGTACAAACTGCGCGCCAAAATAATGGCAACGTACCGAGGATGGTTCGCGTTCCTAATCCACGAACCCATTTTCTGGTCATACATCGAAGTGACCAGCAAAAGCGACCCAGCGGCGGCGGTGACCCATCTCAAACGCAGTGGTGGTGCAAGGCTCAATTTCCGGTTGATGTTCAACCTGCGGACGAGATCTTACGCGGAAGATCTAATGGAAACAGTGAACACCTTGCTCGATCCACTTAAACCGTACTTCGAGAGAGCGGTAGCGTTCCGCATAGAAACCAACCACCCGTTCATAATGGCCAACCTACGGAAACGCTTCAGAAGGACATATGTGCCAATAATCAAAACCCTCGCCATAAGATACTCGTATGCTAGGCGTGAAAGGGACGACTGGGCCTTCGTGGACGACGAGAACATCGAGCCAGCGCTTTGGTTCGGAGGAGAAATGCGAGAGCTCCAAGAATTGGCGATAGAAAGCATCACCATGCCGTTCGACCGAGTGAAGCTCCCTTCTCTTCGAATCGCGCGGATCACCAGCTCCAAAGGCCGAACGGTTTGGAAAGAAAAACATATCAGGGAGCTGGTCAGCGGAAGCACGATGCTAGAGGAGTTGTTTATGGGACGGACGAAAATAATAGAGAGGGGAGAGGGAGAAATCAATTCGCCAAGCATCAAGACTCTCGGTATACTGTTTGCAGGAGATGGCAGCACGACGGCACTAGCGAGAAGCTTTGTCTTGCCGAATCTTACGAAGGGCGTGCTAAGCCTGACGACGAAGGCAGAGGTCACGGAGGCGACGAGCTGTGCTCAAACTTTCGCGGCCTGCAAACACTGCGCATTTGTCAGTGCTGTACGGACAGGACGCCTCCTCCATTCACACCTTGTTCGATGCATTCTCCTGGATCGAGCACCTCGATCTCAGAAAATGTCGAGCGAACGTGTTCACGCAGCTGGTCAAACGTAGCAGAGCATCGGTTGTCACGACAAGACATCGACGCTCCCAAAGCTGAAGACTATCTGTTTGCCGCAGGTTTCGAGCGCAGCCATCCGAGACTTCGTGACGCTCCACGGCGAGGGACAGCTGGAGGAAGTTAGCACAGCAACATGCGAGCATTACGCACCCGTAACGGAGCGCATTCAGAACAACAGGACGTGGATAGCGGCACATGTGAGTGAATTCACAATAGAACGCGAAGACGGAGGAGCATTCAAAGTAACGGTGGACAGATACATAGAACTATGATGTGCGCTACAGCGTTACAGCGAGGTGGAATATAGAGGAGTTGCGAAACGCAATGAGGAATAAATTTAATATGCACGTGGTATTACCGATCGGTGAAATGGACCCACAAGGACCGGACGACCCGTAATGTTGCCATCTTCCCTCCTATGTATCCAATCTCCGATAGGCCCACTTCAATTGAGACCCTCAGCGTTCCGGCTGCCTTTCCTCCGCCAGACGTGGTGGACAACTTTTGGAAGAAGGTTGCGACCTTGACGGCTTCGCACACGGCTGACTCCACCCGATGGTTAGGGAGCGAAGAGGTTCTTTTGTGGAACGCCCAACATCTTGAAGTGAGTACCTTTACAGTGGGTGTTGTTCCATCCAATAAAGAGAACAGCCCTGTAAAAGATGTACCGCCAGCCGGACTTGGAAGTCGTGCATAGTGGACGACGACCAACCGAGTTGTAGGGCGTGTCTTGCCTCCAAGGTTTCCTGCGAGAGGAAAATCAAGTTTTTATTCGACAGCACCAAGGACGAGTTTTTTCCTACGATTGAAACGTTCATGGCCGTGTACAATCGCAAGAATAGGAAACAAAGTCGCGGACATAGGCAGAATGCTAACAGGCGTCGCAGAATAACCTGTTCATTAAGTGAGTGACGCTGTCGCATTACAATGCATTCTCACGAAGTCATCATAGAATACGCTAATTTCCCAGACATTGATCCTAGTGGTGAGTATTATTCTTCAAGTTACAAATTAATGCGTTCGAGCATCATTATTTACAGAAGCACTTTTGTCGTACCCGGTACTCGGTGCTCTAGAGAAGCTATGGACGAAATTCGCAGTCTCAGAGAGCAGTTGAGGCAGATCACGTAGCATTCGTGCAAATGTACAGTAAATACCACAATCGTAATCATTTCCTCGGCGTTCCACATACCACAGCCCACAGAAGATTGCAGCCAACGTGCGGCTGCTTCGTCATCCCTGCTGCATTTCCGCTGTACGACACCGCAGTGTACCCGGCCACGATGAATGATGCTTTTGGAATCTCTCCCCTCCACTTTGGAAGCATCGTCGAAAGGGACGACAGGTCCTTTCTAAAGTCGAAGTCCTTCGAGGTCGCATCGTATACAGGTACTGCGGAACAGCGTCAACGAAGTTTCATTGATCATGCAATACCCTCACCTTCGTCGTCGTAGCCCAATGCGTACCTGACACGGTTCGGATCGTTCTGCCATGCTGGTGACGACGGAGGGCCGCTTGGTCTCTGACGTTTAGTCGGCGTGGAGGTGGTCGGACTCAACATGCTCGGAAATCGTGCGGTTACCAGTATCCTCATCTGCAGCCAATAATTAAGAATATCCATGACCGCTGCTAAGTGCGACTCACCGCGGCTGTGCTTGTTGTCGGGCTTGCTCAGCATGGTCCCCATCTGCACCGCGTACCTCGTCATCGCAGTGAAATGTGGTCCCTCTCCGAAGCACAGGCACATGAAAGCTTCCCCAGCGCTCCCACTCCTGGCTGTGGGAACATCAAACGACTATCAGCTTTCTCTCCGTCCGTGTCTCCGCCTCCCGTGTACAGGGTTGGTCACCCACGATTCCATGCACATGCCTGGGCTGACACCGATAGCCGTCTTGTTCTCTATGTTGATTCGCATGCCTAACACTACCTGTCGTGGTCGGCCGAGTCATACAATCAACGCGGGGGTGAAATTCTGGCAGGATTGATGGAACGATCCATCCCTAGTCATGGTCATAGCCGACTCAATCGTACTGAATTCAAGTTAGTGGTTGCAACGCTCCGAGCTACAAATCGTACACCTGATTTATGTTCGCCAAATCCCAGCGCGAGAACCACACGTGGTCAAGGTTATCGTTAGAGTTGGGGGAGTATAAGATGGCCAAATGTATCTCCCCCCCCTGGAATAGGATAATGAGGACACGGATATCAAGGGCAATCCTTCACGTACGGTAGAGGAGGTAAACCGACGTATGTCCGCTTTAACCTGGGGTCTTGCAAACTCAGGTCAGTAACGCCGCAGGTAACGTTCGGGTCGCTACAGTGGCCATTAGACACGTATACAGTTAGTCATGCCCCACGTACAATCTGTTTTTGTAACTCTCCAGATCGTCCAGGCAAGTCACATCGGGACCAATCGGGATGGCGTCCTTCAACAAGTCTATCGCAGTAGTCCCGTCGGTTTTAACGGGCTCGCCTTGCGATGGTTTATCGAGCTCCCCGTCGGAATGAGCTGACCTACGCCACGTCAGATCTTGCGATTGCATGTAAGCAGACTGCTTACGACTTCTCGGGCGATAATCCACCTTTACTAATAAACATGTCGCTGAGATCCAGTACTTCCGTGCTCGCGGGGTCAGCGACGGCAGTGGAAGCAATATCTAGCATCTCAGCCGATGGTGGGTCGAGGCTGGAGTGAATTCAGAAACGAAATAATCAAAAGGTGAATAGACAACCCTCGGATTTTTGGACGATTGTCTAACGTAGCATCAGCGTGTACCTTAACGAATCTCAACAGGTCAACGTACAATTCCTCGACCGTATTTAGGGACGAGTACGGTGGAACGACCGGCATAATGGGTTTCGTCTGCTCGTCGCTGGCTTGTTTCACGTTTGAGGTCCCCTGCTGCTTATCCTCGATCAACATCGGCGACGGTTCGAGGGGTCCCAATTTGGATGCGGAAGATGAGGGAACCAGAGCAGCGACAGAATCACGAATGGCGGTCTTGACAGTCGGCATTAGATTAGCCATTACGTGCTGCGCAAGCAAAGGACCCTGCGCAGCCATGTAAAGCCGCCATCATCCCTACACCGTAATCAGCACCAGGACACTATTCAGGTTGTCATCCGCACTTTTCAAAGTCCATAGGGGTGGTAGGATTACCACCAGCACCGCTGAGAGGACTTCGACAACATAATATAAGCTACCAGCCGGCCAATATTGAAAGACATTAACAACTGACCGATCGGAGCCAGCGATTGTCAGTGTTTCCTTTTCCTGATCCTTGTTCAAGCTGCCACTCGGCCTGGAAGCAAAATGTCAGACGAAAATTGAAGAGACACAGCGAATACTTGACCTATCAGGGGTATCTTCTGCACGTTTCCCCGACTTGCGCTTGCCATCTTTGGTGGGAGACTCCACGATTTCGAGTGAAGAGTCAGCCGCATCCTCTCGTTGTCTCTGCTTCGCACTAAATACTGATCAGAAAGGCCCGAAGAATGAATAATGTTACGACCTTCTTGTTTCCAGCGCGGGCGGAAGAAGGCTAAAGCCATTAGGGCGTAATATAAGAGCGTATATCATTGACATACCTAGCTTTCACACCAGACGAACTAGAGAACATGGAATCGCCTGTCTGAAGAGCGCTGGGATCCCTGCCAACCTATTCATGCACAAATTCGAGTATCAGAAAAGTCACGCACTCTTCATCGCTGTCGAGTACTTTAGTATGAGTTTTTGCGCCTAGAAACAGCAGTAAGATAATGCTAATAGCAGAGTAAAGCACGGGCACCTTTTCCTAGGCGAGCTGCTATGGGTGGATATGAGAACCGTGCATCGTCATCCTGCACACCCTATGCGATGCTCAAAACAAGGAATAGAGTTTAGCACCAGCGGAAACACTGACGGAGACAACAAAGTTCGGGTGTCGTCAGAGGGAGCGGTATCAATCCCGATCGGATGCAATAAAGCCTTTCATTTCGTCGGCGGAAGGTTCTGTGCTGAGATAATGTTAGACGAAGGAAGGTCATAGATAAGGGTCGGTTACTCACAGGTCGCTCTCCTCGTCGTCGTCCGAAAGAGTTTTACCCAGCGTCGTCCCTAGGAAAATACACATTGTCAATGGCAGAAGGAAACGCGAAGCTGCACATAGGCTACTCACGATTCTTCCGCCATTGTATCCAGAAAGGATACCTGTTGGGATAAAACGGAGGTGGATCCGGTGCTCTGCAAGATCGTTTAGCAGGGTACTAAAGAGAAACAGGTAAAACGTACTTGGGTTTATCCGACGGTCTGCAATACTGATCAGTAGGAGCGGGGACAGACAAGCGATGTACGTACTTGCGTTTGCTGCGGACCCGTTGTTCGTAAGAGCGATAGCAATGGGAAGGAGAGAGCCTCGCACCTTCTACGATTCATAGGAAAGCAAGGCAGACAACACGTCGTAGAATCGGCGAAGGATTATAAGCCTGGTACATATCTCCATCCAGCACACCGGCTGTAGGCGAGGAGGGCTCCATCAACCATCGTTCGGCAACAGCAACATCACGTAGCAGGACAATCATCAGTACATTCGTTGAAGACCATCGGTCGTTGCCACGCTGAAATAGGAATAACCCAAAAACAAAAAATAAAGTAAAAAAATTAAAAGCAAAAAGGGCTCGCTTGAACATTGATACGAGATAACTCCAAAAGGATGTCGACTCACCGAGAACCAGGCCGAACCAACAGAGCTGAAACAACGCGATCCAACTGTATAAGGCAAACCTGTAAACAGAACCAACAAGGTACATAAAAAGAATCACCCGAATTTGTTTTTGAGTTTGTGTCGTATTTAGCGATGTTCAGCAAGTTCTACGACGACGAAGCCGCGAGTCAGTACATTATCTCGGACGTCCAGTGCACTAGCTGACGAACCGTGTCCAACAGAACTGGCGTTGGACCAGGAAATTAAGGATAGCGTCAGCGTCCTTCGGAATGCCAACGACGTTGCGATGCAGCATCTGTCGGAGTTGAAAGTGAGCGTCGTACATGTACTAATGTCTTCCGTACTCACATGGGGTAGATGGAGGATTTGATGATCCAGATAACTGGCGAGAACCGAAAAATCTGGCGCGTTGGTCCAGTCACGCCGGACGGGAAAGTGGAGGACGAGCTTGTGTTTCGTATGCAAGGGATTTTATCCAAACGCAATCTAGTTCCTGGTGATATCCAACGGTGCGACCTAGCAATCGATTTCCTTGGTAAACGATTGAACAGTTGAATTGCTCAGCTTTCCGTCGAGCAAAGTCGCCAATCTCAGTCAACAGGCTAGCATAGTTGGCGCCGGATCCGAATTGTTCGAGGCCGGTTTCCGCAACTTGAAGCAATTTCACGGGTTATTCTCTCGCCACTTCCCAAGCACTACTGTCGCGCAATGGCCTATCGAGGGTGACGGAGGATATCCTACGATGAATGCGAGTAACAGATACATGACGACCACGCAGGACGATCCCACAGCTATGCATGTTCCGTTTGGTCCAGGTGTAGACCCGCTGGGACGCTTGCAAAAATATGTGGGTGCTGAAATGGTGCACACCGCTGACAATGAAATCAGTTATTATAAGAAAGCTGTTGACCCAGTCACCGGGTATGTAAACCGATTTCCAACCTTATATCCAACCTGACGCTGCGTTCAGGAAATCAGTTTACGACAAGGCCTTTCCCGCCAATTTTAGGATCGGAGATGTCGTCGAGATGCAGGTATCCGTGATCGGTTTTCAAGGAAAGGACAAGAACATAATGAAGCTTCATTGCCACTTGAGAGCGTTGACCCTACTCGAGTCAAAGTTCTCGAAGGTGCGAGGTCCATATTGATTTCAATAGGACGACCAAATGAACCAATGTGATCCTAGGCTGCAGAGGATGCACAAGAAAGCACCATAAAGCACAGCGTGCCTGTTGTAGTAAACCTCAGGAGGAAAGTTGGGCACGACGAGCAGGACATAGAGGGAACGGCTAGCAAGAAAGCAGCACCATCGACGTCGACACCGTAATAAATACAAATAAAGTCGTCGGAGTCACCGATCGGTCGACGCGACCACGTTCGTAGTACCGTCCCGAGTAATTAAAGTGTGCACTTTATGTCTATGTTGCCTACCATGGGATAATATACCCTGGAAAAGATCGCTAACATCCCCAGAACACGAAGACACATCAATGACTTCCACCAACGGGCGGCATCCAAGAGAGACTCCAACAAATCGCGTGGAACGTCGTTTATATGCAGAGATATGCAGCGAATGACATCCAGCAGTGGTGGGCGCATTGATACGAAGGCAGAAAACAGGCTCGCAGAAGAGACGGAACAGCTGAGGAGGACTATGTTCGGTACGACGAGCTTGGTGAGCAAGTGCACAACGGTCATGTCGTTCAGCAGGACCTCGAGGCGGCGGAGTGTATGAAGCGTGCACGGCCGGGGTGAGACGACGCAAGATGTGGGTTAGAGAAGCTGCTGCAGTAGACGTCGGACAACGTCAAGTCTGCGAGGGACTTCGCAGCGTCAAGTAGGCCAAAAAGCTGAGGCCAAGACGCTGAATACACATGCTGGATGTGAATTTTCTCGAGCATGAAGGCATACGTTGATGGAGGAACATCCAACAACGAAGTGCGTAAACGCAGAACCCGCAGAGCTGTATGCAGCGGGGGGCGGTAGCCATCCAAAAGGACGGGAACGGTATCCATGTCAAGAACGCAACAGTCTGAACGTATAAACAGAGGCAGTTGTATCTGGACTGCCTTCGACGACGCGACATCTGAAGTCGAAATGCACATCTTGCGACAGCGATCCAGGAGAGGGGCAATCGATTTTAAGAGTCGTGGGAGGACGGCACTTGTGCGACGGAAAGACCGTTCATTGGGCGCAATAGATACAATTCCATAGAGTTCGATATGGAGATGTAAAGGTAATACACCGGATCTGGAACGCCGCAGGGTAATATATTGTGGGGAGTAATAGTTGTCGAGAAACATGTTCGACCATAGGCGAGGAGTGGACTCGAATAGTTGAAGCCATCGTCGGCAGACCAAGGCTAGGCACGACGCGCGATAGTCATAAGATGCTGGATCCTCCTCAAAAGGAAGAATAGTCTCGAGCAAGAACAAAATTATAATGTCGTCTGGAACAGAAGTCGCAGCTCTAGTAAAGAACATCATGAGCAAGTATGAAGTTTTACAAGCACCAGCGATAATACCTGGACGACGTAGCCATGGAAGGATTAAGTAACCCACGTGAAACTGAACCGAGATCAGCTTTGCGAACTGAACCGAGACTTTGCGAGGTATATAAAGACGTGGTGGCACGGCCGCATGGCAACATCGTTAAAACGCACCCTCTGGCCGCCATGGACGTTGTGAGTCGAGAGCTTGCATACATATACCCACTAACCGCGACCAAGATAATGTATCCCCAGAAATGCGACTTCCACTACATCACCCGCATTCGAGAAGCCGACCATGCGTTGAAGGACATCGTCGAAGGCGCAGTCGGGTTCGATAGCGAACATGCTGATAAAAAGATTCCGTCTGTAAACATTCCTACCGTCAACCCGGACGATCCAGACTGGGTGAACGATGGAATTGACTGGGAAGCTGCGGTCAGAGTATGCATTGTCCAGATTGCCATCCGCGGCTCAGTCTTCGTTATTAATCTGAAGAAGATCAGAGGTAAGGCTCCGGTCTACATTATGACATGTACTCACCATCGGCATAGGCGTACCTAAAGAGCTTCGACGCATACTCGAGAGCGAAGACATCCTCAAGGTCGGCTGTGGGTTCGCCAACGATGGGAGGTACCTATCCGAAGATCTTGGGGTCGAAGTCAAGTCTTTCGTCGAGGTCGGCATGATGGTGAAGCTTTCCGATCCGGAACGTTACGCCAACCACGACAGTGGGGGATTGGGTCTTGACGTGTCTGTCATGCACGCGTTCGGGCAGACACTCGACAAGGGGCCGCGCAATCAGCTCAAGTGGGACGGCGTCATAACGGAGAAGCACATTATCTGTAAGTATCGTTAAAAGTTATGCGTTCTCTAAGAGTAATAACGCAGCCTATAAGACGCAGGATTGGACGCTCAGGCATCCCTTGACGTGTTTGAATTCGCGACAGACGCCATCCGCAACAAAGAGCGGGACATGGGGAGGTCCATCCCTAAAGATTGGTACTCGTATCATTTCCATAATGGAAAGCCGGTGAGGATGCAGAAGTCCATCAGGCAGGAATATCTTCCTTGGTCTGCGAAAGTGTGTCCTTGGTACCAGCAAGGAAAGTTTCAAGGGTATTACGAGTGACACGTGTAAATAATACGACCTGCTATTTACGACATATCGAGCAAAAGAGTGGGTGGATTGTCGAAAACGCGCCAAAGAAAGTCCTCGACTGGTACGGTCCGTCCGAAAGTTTCGCCGGCGTCTTCGTACACTGCGACGTGATCACGAATCCAAGTATCATCTTGCGCGTCAAAAGTCGATCGACGAGGACTGGACACACCCTCTTTCAACGATATACGCACGCGACGCAATGTCAACGCCGTAAACGAAAAATTGTCATTCGCGCTGTGCAACTGAATGAAGTCTTTCAGGTAAGGTCGAGCAGCACTGATCAACACCAGGGTTTCCAGATTCGGGAGGACAGTGGTACGACCATGCACCTGGCGATCCCGACTAGCATCGAGCAAGCCTCGAAACACGGTGGGGTCGGCCTGCGAAAGATCCAAGCAAGCAACGTTTGGAAAAATGTCGAAAAGGTCGTCGTACAATAATCCATCGCTAGGAGGACCACGGACGCGAAGAATAGTCGCGTTGGAAAGCAAATCTCGGCAGGCCGCTGCTTGCACGATGTCATCCTCGGTAGCGACGTATAAGCCCACACGAGTTAACTGCGGCATATCGAAAGTTTCCACGAGCCAGTCGTAGCCCCACTTCGATCCGAATCGCAAGTCCAACGCTATAACCGAGTCTGAACGTATAAAGGCCCCTTTTGGCGGCGCCCCCAAGCTACCAACGGAGTGCAAAGCGATGTACTCCAATGCGAAGCTACCCTCGATGATCTGCTTGTACTGCGCAAAGGTCGGTTCCGATCCTGGCGGCAACATGCATAGGGACAGGTGCTTCAAGCAAGGAAGCGGAGGGAGATCGTGCCATTCGAGAGAAACCGCACGGAGCGACAAAACCTCGATGCGGGCGAAGGTTCCATCGAGCCAGTGGATCGGCCACAGTGGTAGGTCGATACGCACGTCTGTAACATCGGTGGAGTGGAAAAATACGAAGCTCAGTTCGCGCAAATCGGGGAGACGGAGATGGCGAAATGCACGCCGCAAGGTGCTGGAGGCGTTGGTATGGTCAGTTTCAATTCGCAACGACATCCAGCGAGAAGAGGTGTGAATAATCAAGTTGAGCATGGACGCCATCAGGACGGAAGTGGGGGACGTGTTCTGTTTCTTCGCCTGATAAAGGAGCAGGTCGGAGCGGCGGAACGAAACATGAACGTGGAGAGGGCGATCCATCGACCGACGGATGTAAGTGGAAACCGCGAGCGGCGACATCCGCGGCGACAACATGATTTCGCTCCAAAAATCGGGAGTACAGGCAACGAAGCGGAACCAGGTGGCGGACAACAGAATTTTTTTCCGCAGAGCCCAGAAAGACCAAAAGTCGGTAAAGCCTGAATAGAGGACGAGGGCAAAGATACAGTGGCAGATCTCGCTCGGAAGACGTGAAGTCAGGTCGTCCGACATGTGCTGCCAAATACATGAGCTACATTCAGTAGTGGCAGACACAAAACACACAGCACGATACAATGTGGACGTCACCCAAGAAAAGTAGGAAGTAAAGCAAAAGTCGATTGAAACAAGGGCGTATTCTACATCATCACCAGTAGTAACCCGTCGTATCGCAAAAATAAAATAGAAGAGTAAACATTGAACACGTTCCGACGAATTATCACCACAGAGCCAGTTCGGTTTGAATCCCAACATATGCCAACACGAACCGGTCCCCGTCCTTCCGATCTTTGATACACAGTGGAAACTAAGTCGCTTAGCCGTAGTATATATCAAAAAGGGGATTGTCGCGCACCATACAGCGGGCCCTGAGATCGGGAACATCCGACGGACCTTGATGCGACTGGCAACGTGCAAAACAATTATCGAGAGGGTCACAAGGAGCGATAAATGGTAGCGAGGTACCTGCGCAATGATGTCGGGGATGTCGTAACCGATGTTCCCGATAACGAGTGGAGCTCAGTACGCACCTATAATGCCAAAACTAAAGCAAGTCGCACACTGGACTAACGTCAGACTGACTAGCAGTACGATGGGATAATAAGTAACAGTTCAAACAGATACATTCAAGACGCACACCTTCAAGCATCATGTTAGATATCCACATGAGACGAAATCCAGCTGGCTAGACAGAAGCCACACCGATGATACGGAGCAAACAAGGTTTAACCGCATACGAGTGGAGCCAATGATGGTAAGTTATGGGAAAAAGAAACGTGAATTGCGATAGAGGTCGGGGATGCGTTAAGCGACGTTACCGATAATGAGTAGACCGAAAGCGCACATGGAGAGATCGGGTCATTCACATGCATGCATTGGGAGCTTCAAGTGAATAGAACAATACCCGACAGGCCAGATGGAATGCACATGACTTAGCACACGGACGAATTAAAATGTAAGGACATACAAGAAGAGCAAATGATGCCAATTCATCAGTCGGGTATTGGACCTGAATTGCGAGAGAACATGTTGCACCAATCGGCAGCAACGCGTTGGTAGGGATATCGACAGTTTGTTGAATTGCTCCCTTGTTTTGAGGCGATAAACGCATTCCGATTCGTCGAGGGAAAAAGGTACATGCTGCCTTCTGTTATTAATTGTCTAAGTGGTTAGAAGCGAAAAAAAAATAAAAAATTTAGAAATCATCGTACCTCATAACCGAACAGCAAGCGTTGCAAACAAGACCGAACAGTGTCTTTCTGAACGTACCATGGTGGACACCACAGACTCAAGACGTAAGAGGGTCATTCAAATGCGACGCTAACACTGAATATTCACTGACGTAGAACCCGAAAGAGAGCGCAAGCTCTACAACATTCTACTCAGCTGCGGAGTGGAACCGCACGTACTGTTACGCAGTCTAGGACCATCGCGCGCGATAATTTCCGGGTCCGTCGCCGTAGCGAGCATGGTCGATCTGGAATTCGAGCCGAACGATCTAGACATATACGTGCCGGAAGATGGAGAGCAATTTATGAGCAGAGCACTTACGGAGGAACAGGGGTTTTACCTCGATACCACGTCCAACATCCATTACCCTCAGCACATCGGCATTATCAAGATCCACTGGTACCGCAAAGGACGATACGTCATAAATCTGGTGGTAGTGCACGGCAACAACGCACTCACCGCTATCTTCAAGTTTCACTCGACCGTTGTTATGAATTTCATATCGTTCTACGGCAGGTTCAGCGCATACGGGGACCTAACCGAAAAGAATATCGGGGTTATAAACCCAGCGTTCCTGGCGGAGGGTGTCACAAGAACCAGGACCATGGAATGCGTAGAGAAGTATCGCCAGAGGGGTTTCGACATACGTCTAGACGTGAGACAGTTACAATTTAAATGACTACCACACTAAAACTGTTCAACAGCTAGACGATTTTTTCGAATACGGACCTCATGAATGTGGGATCGACCCAGACTGTATGGCAACAGTTCGGTATATGCATGATGGAGCTGGTGAATTCGTACCGTTGCTGGAACATAGGATGGACATCGACACAAGCACGACCGTGTTTTACGATGGGACACACTCTGTGTCGTGGAGATTCACCCATTCGAGATGTGGAGACCATAGCGATGAACCCGATATGTATGTGGACAGCATTGAAGCATCCTAGGTACACGCGTAGGGAGAACAACAGAAGCCAACGGTTAAAACTTGAAAGCGAGAGCGAGAGAAGAATGAGGGTGCCAGGTACTTGTTTTGGTTCCGATCGGAACCTCCGATCGATATGCCCGAGCCGAAGTCAATTTATTTATTAGTCGCCGAAGGCCATTGGATACGAAAAGTGCAATAAAAAAATTTTCAACATAACGCGGTTTGTACAATCTAACGTACGTAGGTGACAATAGTAGGAGGAGAGTAAGGTAACCAAACGAACGAACCAACATTTGAGCATATAAAATCATACACCCGGCGTTCATTACCTATGATATGCTGCATTCTGGAGGCTAGGTATTGACACTCCACTCGACGAATAGGTGCTACCCCTAAAGCCATTCTGCCCTTGATGCATTTGTCCAACACGTCCCAGTTCCCAGGAT